>CM047886.1:9493748-9545591 GCA_026212405.1 Petrea volubilis
ATTATATATAAACATATGTATACAGCTAACTAGCTCTATATGTATATAAATATATATATGCATACATTTGTGTATAAACTAACTAAAACATAAATATATTCATACGTATGTAAACTAACTAAAAAAATTAATCAAGATAAACTAATTAAGTTAAAATTTTACAAACTATAAACTAACTAAAAAAAATGTATTATTAAATTAACTATTGAAAAAAAAAGCCTAAACTACATAAAAAGTCAACAAAACTAACTAACTAATTAAGGTAACTAAAGCATAAAATATATTAATACGTACATAAACTAATTAAAAAATTAATCAAACTAAACTAACATCAAGATAAAATTTTACAAACTATAAACTAATTAGAAACAAACGTATTATTAAATTAACTTCTAAAGACCACTAAACTACATAAAAAAGTTAACAAAATTAACTAAATAATTAAGGTAACTAAACAAAAATTGATGTATTAAGAAATAATACATTGTGCACGAGTTACTGTCCATGTATTAAAAAATAATATATGAATAGTGACTCATACCTAGTGTGTACAAGTCATTATTCATTGATTAAAAAAATAGTATATGAACAGTAATATATTAAAGTGTCTGATATAATTAAAGTGTATGATAAAATTTTGAGGTTTGTTAGATTGATTAAGCCCAAAATAACTAATAAATTTCTTATCTCATTTATTTGTTATCTATATATTCCAAGGTATAGCCCAATAACAAAATTAGATCCAAATTGACTCAATCCATTTGTATGACAAGTCATGTCCATGCCAAATGCCTACGTGCAACAAGCAAATCATGGAAGAATTTATGTAATCCAGTTGGACATTAGTCCGTTGGTATTTTTAACTATATAATTTGAATATTGATAATATTAAAAAGTGTTAAAAAAGTATAACTATTACGTTATCATACTCAATTCAATAATTAAAAATAATGTTTGAGTATTATTTAAACGGATAGCATCTCATACGGTGCAAATCACAACTTCAAATTGCTTTCAAATTTATATTACGATGAGGTGTTATCTATTTTTGATGAAGTTTTGCTAATTGTGAAGGTTTGTTTTATATTTTCATCAACACATCAAATACTAAAGGGTTTTGAAATATAACAAATTGATTAAACTTGTTCAAGATTGCCTTACATAAATTCAAGAAAAATGTTATCAAGCATCCGATTCAAAAATAGCTTTCTGAAGAGAAGAGTAAAGAGAATTGGGATTTACTTACATATTATCCAGAAATCATGATCTTTTATCTTCAATATATTACTCCAATACTTGAAATCTAGATTCATTTCTAAGCAAATACGTTGCAAATTAAGAAAGCAATCAAGTACATAACAATATATTTACAATAACACTTGAAACTAAAAAAAAAATTATTACTATGTACATTACAAATCGATGGATACAAAAAGGCTACTGTATGTACAATTTTCTTTTTGTTTTTCTTTTTTATTTTTTTTTAATTTTTGATTTTTTTTTGGATTTTTTTTTGTTTTTTCCCTATATGTACAATTTGTTCGCAATTCAACCCTCCCCTCCCCCTCCCCCCCCCCCCCCCCCCCCCACACACACACACACTCAAATTTTCAAGCGAATTGCATATTTAATTGGTCTAAAGCAACGAAATAAAAGCATCGCTCGCCACTTGCGCTATCACCTCAGTTGTCACGGCAATCGCCACCTTGCTCGTAAACCAACCTCCAAAGCAACTGGCATTATTTTCAAAATCGCTCTTCACAATTGTGTATGTTTCTCCAAAACTATAAGAAAAATTTAAAATTCCACATGTTTGCTCAGTACTACCTCTCATGAGAGGCAAGGACAATCTGGCATTGCCTCCTTGGGAGAGGGCTCCATCAAAAAGATCTTTCACATTCATGTGAACCTCACCAATATACCTGAAAACAGGTCATTCTTGAAATATGTAATTCAAGAATCACAATATTTGGCTTAGTAACAAAAGTTAACCAAATCTTAGTTAAGCCTTTTGTTTTCTTAGCAAAAATATGCCTGAACCTAGCCACTACTATAATTTTGAATTTATTGAGTGAGTAAAATTTACTAACTAAAGCTAGTTTTAGTAAATCTAACAACAACAAAATTAACATCTAAATAAATAATGAAGGAGATTTATCTTAAATGCTTACTAGGGTTTAGATCTTTTAGTGGATCTATATTCAGATGGTAAATTACACTTAGGACCCCCTTCAGGTAAGGAAACTACACATACCTCCCCTGAGGTTTCCAATATAATACATTTAGGGGTGGGTGTTCGGCCATATCAAGTCGAACCCAATCGGGTTGGATTTTTTTTTTTTCAATTTTTTTAGTTCGGGTTGGGTACCCGACGTCATAATTTATTTTCGGGTCGGGGTTTGGGTCGGAAATAATAAACCCAAATTATTCATCGGGTACCCAATTATAGGTATAAATCCCCAAATTTGATACCCGATTTTCTTAATCCCTAATTCTTAGTTCAAACTTCTTCTTGGTCGGGTTCCTTCTAGTCATCTTCTTCGTTTCATCAGAGCACCCACCGACCACCATCTTCACTCTCAAGACTCCGACTCTAGTCGCCCGCCCTCGTGAGCCGCAAGTCCATGACCTCCGTGTCGTCGACCACCAAGCCAGCCGTCTACCACTGCCAATCACAAGAAAACTTGTCCTGGGGTCTGAAGTTTCAAGTCCGAGAAGAGCCCGCGTCGTCGACTACCGACACTGCCACCGCCTCATCTTTGACCAGTGACCACTCATACTTGGTCGGGTTTTTCTTTTCTTTTTATTTTTCCTTTTCTTTTGTTGTGTTTCTCTGGTTTTTGTTAATGGGAACCGTACTTTTTTATGTTTTCTTAGTGATATATTGGGTTTTGTGCTTATGACATCCAAGATGAGTGAGAATTAAGTAAGAACTAGAATCAGTAATCCACAAAATAAAGATAACAAGAAGGCAAGAACAATAAAGCAACTGCAGTTGATGGTTTATTGTGTATGAAACTCTCCACTAAGTGTGAATTTTTTTTATTTCTTTGGGTCCTTTAGTTTTTTCTTGAATTTCCCGTGTATGATTTGTCTACAAAAATGTTTGGTGGATTTTTGTGTTTATGTTGTTACTTTGTCGGTTTTCGGGCACTCAAAGTCGGGTACTCGAACTTTTTCGGGTATCCGAAGTTGGGTACCCAAACTTTTTCGGGTTTAGCTCGGGTAGGAAGTTTGGGTACCCGATTTTCGCGTACCCGACCCGATTAACCCGAACCCTAAAAAATACCCGACCCGTGCCCACCCCTAAATACAGTTACCTCCTTGAGATCATTATTAGGGTTCTTCTTCGTCGCCGCCATCCGCTCCATTCCTATTCTAGTGCAATAAAACGGCCATTAAATCACCGGAACGCCGCTCCAGTACCATACTCGTCATATGTCGGAACACCGAAATGGAGGCTGTCGTTCCAATTCCGTTCCGACCTTTATAACGGCGTTCCGGCAAACCATGGTAAGGACTAGGGGGTCTAGATGTAATTTTCACTAATTAAGATTAAACAATGTGAAATCGAGGAGTAAATCAAGTTTATCTCCAGATCTGTCCTCCTAATCACTAACAAGAAAAGTAATATGTTATCGCATGTACCTGTCACCGGCTGTGCGTTTGCAGTAAACCTTGATAACCAGTGTGACTCCATGATAAAGCACACACGGCTCAGCTATCTCGTACGACACGGTTTCGTTCCACGCCGGATTCAGCTCATTTTCCTTGTCAGGTTTGGTTTGAACTTTGATTTTCTTCTCAGCCGATTGGATCGAAATTTCGGCGTAAGCCTTTGTTTTAAACACTTCACGAACATTGGGAAGATTTTCTGCTGAAACTACAGTCAGAGAGAACCTCCGGCAGACCACACGCTGGTTCTCTTCCGCCATGCTTGCATGTGTGTGTGTGTGTGTGTGTGAGAGAGAGAGAGAGAGGAGAGGATGGTAAAAGAAAAATATGTGTATACAGGGCTTATTAAGACGTGTAATAGATGAATATACATTGAATCTGGACTCGAAGCTTTTTCTAATGAAAAATAAAGAAATACTAAAAAAAAAGCAACTTGGAAAATTTTGTGTTCTATCTAGTTTTAGTTGGTTAGATTAGTGGTCTAGATATTTAATTTAACTTTTTTGGCCAAATTATCCCCGTACAGTCATACATCAACTCCCGCACTACGTACTTTATTTTATTTTTTTATTATATATAACGTTTAATTACAAGAAAACGAAAAATAAAAAGTCACCCAATAGTGAAAAACCCTATATTTCCCCCACTTCTTTAATTATTCTTTTTCCTACCTAATTGTTTATTACAGTTGCAGACAGTTCATAGTTCACTCAAAAAAGGGGGAAAAAAAAAGT
The DNA here is from genome assembly GCA_026212405.1 of Petrea volubilis. Lineage (NCBI taxonomy): Eukaryota > Viridiplantae > Streptophyta > Magnoliopsida > Lamiales > Verbenaceae > Petrea > Petrea volubilis. The sequence goes on from CM047886.1 coordinate 9,498,158, forward strand.
TTACAGATTTATAAAATTTTCTTCAACATATGTGTATTATATATATTTGTAACTGTGTGCGATTATATATATATATATATATGTACACATATTGGATACATGCATGTGAAGTTGCTTGACATCATGGCCATGCATGGCCTCACGTGCATAGTTATGACCCTACTTTAATTTAGGCTGAAAGAAAAAATTATTAATCGAGCATTTAGCTCTAAATGCTTTCTCTATTTTCCAAAATGAGTTTTAACATCCTTTCTTTTCCTCTTTGGTTGGATTGCTTTCCATTTTGACTAGTATATAAATAGCTAGAGAAACACTAGATTTAATTACTATACTAATTGCCATTGGGCTCAAAACCGAGTGGTGGGGGTTCGAAAGTGGTATCAGGGAAGTCTTGAGTTCGAACCCTTTTATCCTCTACCCCTTTCCCTTTGAGTGAGTGTGTGCCGGTGTGCGTGTGTGTGAGGGTATTTTCCGATTGACATCTATAGGTGTCCCGAGATGATTGTATAAAAAAAAAATTACTATACTAATTAATTAAATCATGCATATGAAAGAAAGCAGAATAGCAGATAACTGCAAATAAAACCTCTTTCCCTCCAGTAATTATAAAAATATTCAGAACTAATTAATCATCAATAACATGGGATGACTAAACCACAAGAGATCACATTTTCGTAACTTGTGACTAGTTACAACTTTTTGCGTTGTTACAGTGTGTGTGTGTGTGTATTATTAATACCAACTGTTAATCTTTAGCAAGACATATGCAGAGACCAGACAGAGAATAAATACCTGGTTATAAATTCAACTTTTCTCATCACTACTGGACTTAATAGTGTTAATTTATATGCTATACCTTAATTTTCATTTATCATCATCAATAATGATAAAAATCAAATATTTAATTTAATATACATACTTAAGTTTGTGAAAGTCATAGTGGCAAACAATATTATCATAGTGGCAAACAATATTATTGGTACGTAAATAAATATTATTAAAATTGTGAGTGAATTTTTTGTGACTATATTTTCTTTTAATGTTAGTTGCTTTTCTATTTCTTTTGTTATGATTAAGAAATAAAAGTATAATATATCAATTATGAAAATGAGTTTGTTTTATCATCTTGTAATTGTGATTTTTAGTTATAATTATTGGGATGTGGCACTTAATTTCAATCCGTTTGATTAGAGCAGTCAGTTAATGTGGGTTTAATTGGAATGACGAGTACAATTTGAGCCACACCACTTTCCACAATGAGAAAAACTAATTAAATTGGTACCCATTGGGAGGATGATTGAAAGAGACATTCGTGTAATTAATTTATGAGTGCTGTTCCAATCGACATCATTTAATTTCATTTTCGATTTACTGAGACATATATAGATGATTAATTAATATCGTCCAGAAATGCTTTTTGCCCTTTAATTTGGTTTGTTTTAATCTATCAGCTAACTTACAAATAAAAATGGCACATATAGTATGATTTTAGCTAAAAATAAATCGATTTTTTTTGGCTAAATTGATAACGTGCAGGCGCATGTGCAACAAATTTGGGGATTTTTATTTGAATAAGATTATATTATAATCAATTTCTATAGAATGAGGTCATTCACCAGCTTAGATTATTAAAAAGTTTTTCTATAATAATTTTGACAATTTAGCAATATACGATTTACTGAATACGTATTTTATTAAAATATTTGAATAAAATTACCAATATTATAAACTAAAAGCAACAAAATCTACAAGAGCGTCGACCTTCAGAGTCGAAATTTAGGGACAAATTTAGATCGGTCCTAGAATTTTATTAATCAGAGTCAGCTTTATTGACGGATATGCACTGACAAAACAACATTACTTTGTCACATACAGAATTTCAAAATCCGTCTCTGTTTGAAAAAATTTAATTAAAATAGAAAATGGGATAAATTAATTATGCCTTTATAAACAGATTCTAAGTAGAATTCATGAAAAAATTGTAATTTTTTTAAAAAATAAAGTTCGAAGATAGATAATTTCTGTATCTGAAATTATAAGTTTTTTTTTTTAAAAGAGAACAAAATATTAATTAAATTCTAAGACAAATAATATCTCCGTGTCTGAAATTATATATTTTTTCCACAAAAAATTTATATTAATTAAGTTCAGATACAGATAATATATCCATCTTTGAAATTATAACTTTTTAAGAAAAATGAAAATATTAATTAAGTTTAGAGAATATAGTATATGTATCTAAAATCACATTAATAATAAAAAGATAATAAATTAATTATAAAAATTTGGTTGTGAACTAAAAAATTATTTTTGCATTTGTCCCATATCAAATTGAATGCCATTTTATCAGGCATCCCATATAAAATAACTTTCAGCCATGGAATCAATTTTTTCAAAGGGAAGGTTATATGAGGAGAATTGATCTTTATAACTTTAAAAGATATTACCTAAAAGTTATGATTATTTTTTTCGTTTTTTCTAGAAAATATTACGCAGAAGGACATTTGAAAATATTTACACTAATACTTCAAATCAAATACGAACTTTTACATTTTATATACGCATTTACAACAATAAAAAAAAAATTACATTATCCATTACATATCGTCAAATATAAAAAAGCTATTATACAATAGCTTATCCGAAAAGAATAGCCAATTGATGGTGTTGAAAAACGGCCAAGTATATGTGTACACGCAATACATATATTATTTATACTTAATTTGTTGGACTGTCGCCCAATAGGCCAACAGGCGAGACCAGCTAAAACATACAAGTGTGGGATTGTGTGAAACGGATTTATTGTCAGGTATATATATATATATATATATATATATATATATATCACGCCTTAATTACAAACAAACAACAAGAATAAAAATAATCCCTCTTATATAGGGATACTATCAAAGTTGTTATTTTTCTGCACATAATTTATCGTGAGAATAAGGATTATAAAGGATATGTATATGCATTTTCAACCAAAGTAATCATAAATTTTTAATTTCAATCGTCTTATTCGTCCAAATATTTTAATAATTATTTTTAAAATACTATCCAAAATTCTATAAGATATTCGAAATTAATTTAGCCGAACACCCCGTGCATGTGCAATTTGGAGTTTGGACCACCACCTTTTTCTTCAACATGCGCATGTACCAAATACTATTACGAAAATGGCCTTATCCTGTGCTTGGCTTTGGGATTAAGAAAACCTATTATTGGTCCACGTTTCTATTATTAGTGTTTCTATTAGCTGGTCCGAACTTGGGATTAAGAAAACCTATTATTGGTCCACGTTTCTATTATTAGTGTTTCTATTAGCTGGTCCGAACTTGGGATTAAGAAAACCTATTATTGGTCCACGTTTCTATTAGTGTTTCTATTAGCTGGTCCGAACTTGGGATTAATAAAACCTATTATTGGTCCACGTTTCTATTAGTGTTTCTATTAGCTGGTCCGAACCTGACGGACACTTAAAAGAAACCGAGAATCAGTAGTTTGAACTTCATAATTACGTAGCATAATCAAATTATAGTATAGCTATAATTATAGTTATGTTCCAAAATAATAATAATAATAATTAAATTATAGTATAGTTATCGATTGCGACGATGGAGGTCAAAATTAATTAATGTTATTCCACGACAGCTCGAAAATTAATTTCTTCATGTTTTCGAAGCTTTTAAAAGTTCCTTTATTTTTTTTTTCTCCTTTTTTCTGAAACTAAGCTTTTAAAAGTTATATTAAAGGTTTTAAGGTTTAATTTTCCCATGTAAAAGAATCCAATAACATCGAGGCTGTAAGTGATTTTGATACATGTAAATTAATTAATAGAGATTATCATAATTTATCAGGATCAGGTCCGCGGTTAATTTATGATATCAAAATATCCCTTATGAATGTCAGGCAAAAAGAAATAGAAAATCAAATATCCAATGTTCTACGTAATATAAAAAAAATACACCAACTTAATGACATGACTACAAGAGAACATAGTTTCAGAGACAGAATTATTTGTCTCTAAATATTAATTTTCTGTCTCTAAAGAATTTTAGCATTGGATATTTCCGTCTTTGAATTAGTGTATAAATGCCTCATCTCTGAATTTGAAGATAGATTTATGTTCGTCAATGATTCAAATACAGAAATTTTTTGACTCTGATTTTGTCACTATTTCTAACATTATCCAAAACATCTAACATTCTGTTGATTTAATTTTTATGAATCCATCCTTGATTCTATCTAAAAAGCATCTAGCATTCTATTTAAAAAACCGTCTCAAATCTGTCTCAAAACATCTCATATTTTGTCTTAAAATTCGTCTCTGATTTGTCTATAATTTTATAATCCAATTTGCTTTGAATCACTCCCATTAATCCAAAATCTCCATTTAAATCTTTAATATTGTATCAATAATCTGTCAATGATCAAATTTAATTATACCCAAGAAAAGTTAAATCAATTATACCACCTATGTTTAAGAGTTATTTTAGCATTTTTGTTTAGCTCTTTTACTTTTTTATGATGTACTTTGATAATTTTCCACTATAAATTTCTTTTCCTATGAATAAAGGGAGGGGTGGGGGGGACCCTGCGAAAACCCCACGGTGGGCACGTGCTGTTTTTCCCAAAAAAAAAAAAAAAAAAAACTATTATCAACTGCAAGCCCTTAAAAATACTAAACTCAAGCATACAATATCAAATTAATATACTTTAATCATTTACAATTCCAAAAGCAAAATTATATTCAAAATCTGTCACAAAAGATAAGAACTCAAACATCACTATTTTTTACCAAAAGTTTGCTGCTCTCGAGGTCAAATCCACTTGGAAATTGATGGTTTGAATACCCCACATCTTGAATCAGTCTACGAATCAACTTTTGCAGCCTAGCCTCCCTCAGTCGACCCTCTTCTTCCCTCTTTCAAGCCTCCTCAGTAACTTGTTCCAACATTCTTTTATTCTCCTGTTCCTTCTTGCATACTCGACACACATATCATCTACTGTCTTTGATAAGTTCAAGAATAAATATATACCATATGTACAGAAAGAAAGCCTGCGGTGTTAACTAAAGAATTACTTACAAACATGCACATATTGAAATATCTCATCGCCACAACATAGGACCGAAAAGCCGAGAATACCCCATGTAAAGGTGGACAATGCTAAAACCATAAGCATTAATCAAGGCTGTTCTACTCATATTTTGATTAACTGACCTTTCCTAATCTATACATATGAATCATATGTCGAAAAGAATGAGGTCTTGACCAAAGGCTAGAACGCCCGTTACAGTTAATTTACATGATACAATTATCCAAGTATATTATGATTCTTTTTCTTCTCTTTCCTTGCTATAGGCTGCACAATCCACCCACTAATTTCCATTTTTTCCCCTACTCAATCAAGATTCTGCTATTGAAAGAGTATAAGTATGGATAATTATATTATTTTGTGAAAGTTACAAATCTCCAAGGCCCCGTTATATCGAATAGTTAAAAGCATAATTAACCTGTTGGCGATTAAATTTCGTCCAATCAAAAAAATTGACAAGTGTAAATTAAAATATTAAATATTAAGTATTAATTAAATTTTCTATTTATAATTTGGAATTTTCTAAATTTAATTCCAATATTAAATAGTTAATTTTAATTAATATTTTAATATTTATTTTACCGACAAATAAGAGCTCGCCAAGTGTCAATATGAGGTGTTCCGGCCAATTAAATCAAGTCTTGCAGCCCGAAAGTCCAAAAACCAATCACATGGTGACAAGTGACGCATTTGGTCACATGGACCAATCAAATAATGACACATAAATGGTATTTTTCTCTTTAAAAAATAAGTTTATTAAAGAGATAAATATCGAATAAATTGCTAGCAATCCAAAGACCCTGCATAGACGCCTATAAATAGGGGTCATTTGGAGCTCAAAAAAAAAAACATCAAGAAGTTTTCAAGAGCAAGAAAAGCCAAGAAGATCCCGAAATTCTCTCAAGGCAAGCTCAAGAAGATTCGTGAAGATCGAAGGCGAAATTCCCGGCGTTCTTCGCGAAAGTCATCAAATCAAGGCGTTCAATCCGCGATCAAGGTGTTAGCCCCGCGTTTTGGCGTTTTTCTCCAAATCAAATCCACGGTGATTAAAGCGACGTTCAAGGCGTTCTTCGCAGAAATCATCCAAATAAGGCGTTTGATCTGCAGTCAAGGTGTCAAACCAGCAAATCGGCGTTTTTTTTCTTTAAGTCAAAGTCAAGTCAAGTCCACGGTGTTCACGGCGTTTTTCACGGTGTTCATCGAAGTTTTCGGCGTTTGATTCGTGATCAAGCTACTTAGCCCACGAATCGCGTTATTGGAATATTCGGAGAAAAGAATCAGGGGATTAATCTTTTAGGGATTATTTTCCACTAAATCATATACTTTTCAAATATTTGTCACATACATTTCTCAATTTGTAATTTTTATTTACAAAATACGAAATTTTGTGTGAACAAATTTCTGGCACGCCCGGTGGGACCCGAACCTACCCCTCATCTCTTTTCTCACCATAGACATATCAAATCATTTGTCAAGCAAGTTCAATGGCCCCTAAGAAGAATAACGTTGGTGTTACCACAAGGGACGACACTGACAAGCCTGCTGAGGATGCTGTCAATCAATCCTCAACCGAAGCCAAGGTCTCCAATTCTGAGTCCTTCCATGGTTCCAATCCTCCAAGCCCAACGGCATCTGCTGGCAAAGCGCTCCACTTTGCTGAGGCAACCTCTGTGGACGACCAGTTAGCTCAAATGGCTCAAGCTATAGCAACCTTGCAAAAAACTATTGAGGATAAAGACTTCCAAATCACTCAGCTTATGGACAAGTTGGAGCATTCAAACGTTGGAGAACCAAGTCATTGGCATCAACCTCCTCAAGTTCGAGCTGCATATGAAGGGCGAACTCATGAAATACTTCCAGAACACGAGCACATGCCAAGGCTTGAGCAATCAATCACCTCCATTGCCACATTGTCTGTACAACAACTGCAAAACATGATTGCCAACACCATCAAAGCTCAATATGGTGCCCCGACACAGAATTATCCAAGGTATTCGAAGCCCTACACCAGACGTATCGACTCACTGAGGATGCCGATAGGCTACCAACCCCCAAAGTTTCAACAGTTTGATGGGAAGGGCAACCCGAAGCAACATGTCACACATTTCGTAGAGACATGCAACAATGCGGGAACTTATGGCGACCACTTGGTAAAGCAATTCGTGCGTTCGCTAAAGGGAAACGCTTTTTACTGGTATGTTGATTTGGATCCTGAGTCCATCAACAATTGGGATCAAATGGAGAAGGAGTTCCTCAATCGCTTCTACAGCACACGACGCATCGTAAGCATGATCGAGCTAACCAACACACGACAATGGAAAGATGAGCCAGTTGTGGACTACATCAACCGCTGGCGTGCGTTAAGCCTAAATTGCAAGGATAAGCTCTCCGAGATTTCTGCGGTGGAGATGTGCATCCAAGGAATGCACTGGGGGCTCCTATACAATCTCCAAGGAATCAAACCTCGCAACTTTGAAGAGCTAGCTACTCGCGCCCATGACATGGAGCTCAGCATCGCTAATCATGGAACCAACTTCTCTGCGAAAGATCAGTGGAAAGAAAAGAGAAGTACAAAGAAGAATGATGACTACAATGAGTCATTCGCCAAAGAGTCCATGCTGGCTAAGGCAGCCCATGTCAAAATCCCTGCCGGCAATGACAAGAGCAAAGGAAAGTTAGGAAATCAACACATCCCAAGTGAAAGAAGTCGGCTAACACTAAAACAGATGCAAGAGAGGGAGTACCCATTCCTAGACTCTGATGTCTCCCACATATTTGATGAGCTCCTAGCAAGAAAGCTAATTCAGCTACCAGAACCAAAGCGCCCCGAAGAAAGCGTGAGGGTGAACGATCCAAAGTACTGCAAATACCATCGAGTCATCAGTCATCCTATTGAAAAATGCTTTGTGATTAAGGACAAAATCATGGCACTAGCGAAGGATGGGAAGATAATCCTTTACAATGAAGATGCTGCAAACACAAATATTACTAGTGTCACAACTATTGTAAGTGCAAATGATATCCCTGAAGTCAAGAAAAGTGTCGTTTTGTCACCTACACTCATGGGGGTACCGACGACAATCCAATTTGGGAGTTTTAACCCTATTATGGTTGAAAATATGTGTGCTGATGCAAACACTAAATCAATGACAAAGCCTTCCACTAAAACTGATGATAGCGGCGAGTGGACTCTGGTGACTCGCCAAAGAAAACAAATACAACGCGTCAAGCAAATTCATCAGACATGGTCAGGAAATCCAACTCCAATTAAGCGCAAGCACCATGAGTCGATCAAAAGCTCCAATACTCAGCATGTTGGATCAGAGAAATCATTAAGTAGTTGCAAGCGGGATCCCCTGACTTTAGCTGACTTCTTCACGGAGAGAGGTTTTCAGCCAAAAGTCAAAACAATGCATGCTACCCCTGATGAAGTAGGAGGCCAAAATTCTTCTTCTTCTTGTACTACCAAAATTCCTCATGCCAATGAAGCGGAAGTCATTGTCAACTCATACTATATAAGTACTGCAGAAAAGACAAGAACACGGCCTCGCCGTCAAGTTATGAATCAGCTCAAAAAGTTCAATGAAGATGGTTTTGTACAGCTGACAAGATTCGAGTGGAAGCCAATGCTAAGAATTCCTGAGAATCATGAAATGGTTGTGCCATCCCAAGAAGGAGCGGGGGGCAAATAATCTTCATCTTCAAGTTGCAAATGCTCCTGGATATGAGCATAAACTGTCTTATAAAAAAACAATAAAGTCAAAGTCAAATGTACTCCTTAACACGAGTATAAACTGTTAAAGTCAAATTCAAGTGTACTCCTTTACATGAGTATAAACTGTTAAAGTCAAACTCAAATTTACTCCTTAACATGAGTATAAACTATTAAATTCAGACTCAAATGTTCTCCTTAACACGAGTATAAACTGTTAAAGTCAAATTCAAGTATACTCCTTAACACGAGTATAAACTGTTAAAGCTAAATTCAAGTGTACTCCTTAGCACGAGTATAAACTGTTAAAGTTAAACTCAAATGTACTCCTTAACATGAGTATAAACTATTAAAGTCAAACTCAAATGTACTCCTTAACACGAGTATAAACTGTTAAAGTTAAATTCAAGTATACTCTTAGACATGAGTATAAATTGTCTACAAAATCAAGTCCCAAGTGATGATTCCTTGACACGAGCATAAAAGGTCTACAAACTTAAAAAGATTGCTCCTGACGCACGAGCCTAAACTGCATCAAACTCCTAACCCGCATGAGTATAAACTGTGTACGGTTCCCACCAATGGTAATGCATGTGGTTAAACTGCTAACATACTCCACTGAAGGTATTGCATGTGGCTAAATATAAAAAATACTCCACCTGGTTCAGGGTGGCTAAGTAATGGATACTCCTGGCCCGCATGAGTATAAACTGTGTACGGCTACCCCTCAAAATCATCTCGATTTTTGAACTACATTATGACTTGATCCTTTCATTGGGTATTACATCACCAAGCCTCTGAGCAGATTGCATTCCAAGTTCCACAAACTCTAGCTGCGGGCAACAAGCTTTGAGCTAGCTGTACGGTCAAGTTCCTAAGTCTCTGGATGTGGTCAACAAGCTTTTGAGTCGGCTGAATGATCGGATCCACAAATCTCCAAGATGCGGTCTTCAAGCCTTCAAGCCGACTGTACTCCTCATGTGTTCTTGCAAGTTCTACAAGTCTCTGGTTGCGGTTAATAAGCTTTTGAGCTGACTGCACGATCAAATCTACAAATTTCTAAGACACAACCACCAAGCCTTCGAGCCGATTACATTTGAAGTCCTACAAATCTGCGTGGTGCGTACACCGAGTCTTTGAGCATGTTGGACTACTAAATCTCCAGAGCACAGTCTCCTTGCAACTTCAGGGTAGAGAATTGGGCCATGCCTCATCATGGGATAATCTTCTCTGCGGTGGGAATGGTCTCTTTACTTTCTTCAATAATCTCGCATATTCTCGCTCGGCCGTAGTGAAAAGTTTAGCTATTCATTCGCTCACTGGAGTACTTGCAATCTTGGAGGTGCTTGGAAGTACCGGGTTGACGTCATCAACTACAAGGGTGAAAGTGCAAAGCTAGCAAGCTAACTGTGCCACCAAACATACGTGTTTCTTCAAACTCCCCATGATGCCAAGCTTTGAGAACAACTCTTCTTCCGCCATGGACTATCCTTCATGAGCACCAAAATCGCCAGGAAGAATGTAAGTTGGCTTCAAACGTGATGGCTTCTTCTCTCTCTGCAGTAATGGTTGGCAGTACCTCACGTCTTTCTTGCACCAAAAGCTCGCCTAATCGCCGATGGTGACTGTAGAACATTGACCTCTATCGGCGCTCCCTTGCAGTAGGTGGAAGACGTGAAACAAGTACTTGCAGCGGCAAGGAATAAATCTCTTCCCGTTGTCGTCAACTCCGGTCAGTTCCATGGCACTAGAAATCACCTCGTCGTGTAGAAGTCCCGTCATTGGAAGGCCCGCCAAAGTGCGCAAATCCCACAACAGTATTGACAACTCTCTAAAGGAAGTCAAAAGAGTGTTGGTAGATGAACACCATGCCTTGCAAAACGCCTTGGATGTCTCACTCAAAGAAACTTCTTGGGGCAATCTTCCGTGTTCGTCAATCTCGACCACTTGACTTTGCCTTCTATGATGCGCTGACCGAACATCGGTGAGAAGCTTAGCTCGTCTGCTTGCTGGTGACGAGTTGCTTGCAAAGACCACACCTTGGATGTCTCGCTTGTAGAAACTTTTCGGGGTAATCCACCGTGTTCGTCAATCTCGGCCGCTTGACTCTGCCTTCTATGATGCGTCTCATCCACTTGCTGGTGATGAGTTGCTTGCAAAGTCCACACATTGGATGTCTCGCTCAAAGAAACTTCTCGGGGCAATCCTCCGTGTCCGTCAATCTCAGCCACTCGACTCTGCCTTCTATGATGCGCCTCGTCCGCTTGCTGGTGATGAGTTGCTTGCAAAGTTTACACCTTGGATGTCTTGCTCAAAAGGACTTCTCGGGACCAATCCTCCGTGTGGAATGGGTTTGTCAATCTCGGCCGCTTCTTCGCATATCGCCAATAGTAGGGGCATGGACCGTCAAGAATGTACCCTTCTCAATGGGCTCGTTTTCGTCATCGAGAATCATCAAGTGTTTTTCTCCGAGGTGGGACGTAGTGTCTTTGAAAAAGACCATGTTGTAATCTATCAAATTCCAAACAAAGGTATTAGCGTGATAGATAAAATAAAAGGAGTGCGAATATTTTAAATTTATTAAAAAACAAAGTATTCAAATGAAAAAAAAAAAAAAAGTTGTTCGAATAATGTTAGCGGTATTCCTAGATCAAGCACGAAGTTGCTGCCAAAAAGCAAATTATTGATGAATGCTCTCTCTGCCAAACAAAACAAAAGTCAGCAAACAAAGATAAAAGGAGGAAAACAATATTGTATTTTGACAGGAGATTTTAGATTGATGCGCAAAGCAATTGTAGTAACAGTAAGACGAGGAGCAAGATTCTACGACATCAAAGTGGCAATAAGGAAAAATCTCTACATCTTGAATCGGCTGCGTGAACTAAAATCCAATGCATGGAATAGTTCATAAAAGATACCGCTTACAACAAGAATGTGCAGCATAATTCAATTATTGAACTTACAATCTGTTGTCGTTGCCGCTCATAAGGTTATGCTGATAATAAGTTTGTTTGGTCAGTATTTATAGAGTTTCTGTTGTTGACATCGAACCCCATTGAAATTTGTGCAATTTGAATTTTTATCCAACTCTATAAAGATGAGAAAGAGTTTAAGTTGGAATTGGAATCCTGTAAACGGAAAATCACTAAATTGGGGTCTTTGCCAGCTTGCCAATAGTCTCCATTTAACAGGATGTTGTTTAAGGTTGAAAAGAACTTCAATTACTTGAGGAATTAAATGTTTTTTTGGTGTCAAGATGTTTGTCGGACGCACGCCTTCAAAATTGAAGAAGAGTTTGTGCAAGAGTTATACATGGCTTAGGCTTCGAAATGGGTTATCTTCGTGATTACACCAATAATGAAAAGCTTCATTGAGATAAGAGTTATTGTTGCATCAAAATTCTCCAACCAAAGTTGATGTCTAAATCTGACTGTTAATTCTTGAGCTAGGAAAGTTGAAAAAATCTGAAATTTATTTTGGGCCGAATTCAATGGCCGAATTCAATGAGCAATGATAAATCTTGGGCCAAATTTTGTGGGCAAGGAAAATAATCTTGTAATTATGTTACCAAATCATGGGCCAATAGTTTTTTACAAGTTTTGAATTGATGCCCAAATAGGTTCAAGTGAAGAAATTAATGGGCTTAGTCTCTTAAAAGTCCATAATTATTTCTTTAAAAAAAAAGAGAGAAAAGAAGTTCAAATACTTCAAGTCTCGCCTCACACAAATATTCGGCATGTTCGTCGCCGAGCCTTGAAGTAGGGGACATTTGTTGGCGATTAAATTTCGTCCAATCAAAAAAATTGACAAGTGTAAATTAAAATATTAAATATTAAGTATTAATTAAATTTTCTATTTATAATTTGGAATTTCCTAAATTTAATTCCAATATTAAATAGTTAATTTTAATTAATATTTTAATATTTATTTTACCGACAAATAAGAGCTCGCCAAGTGTCAATATGAGGTGTTCCGGCCAATTAAATCAAGTCTTGCAGCCCGAAAGTCCAAAAACCAATCACATGGTGACAAGTGACGCATTTGGTCACATGGACCAATCAAATAATGACACATAAATGGTATTTTTCTCTTTAAAAAATAAGTTTATTAAAGAGATAAATATCGAATAAATTGCTAGCAATCCAAAGACCCTGCATAGACGCCTATAAATAGGGGTCATTTGGAGCTCAAAAAAAAAAAACATCAAGAAGTTTTCAAGAGCAAGAAAAGCCAAGAAGATCCCGAAATTCTCTCAAGGCAAGCTCAAGAAGATTCGTGAAGATCGAAGGCGAAATTCCCGGCGCTCTTCGCGAAAGTCATCAAATCAAGGCGTTCAATCCGCGATCAAGGTGTTAGCCCCGCGTTTTGGCATTTTTCTCCAAATCAAATCCACGGTGATTAAAGCGACGTTCAAGGCGTTCTTCGCAGAAATCATCCAAATAAGGCGTTTGATCTGCAGTCAAGGTGTCAAACCAGCAAATCGGCGTTTTTTTCTTTAAGTCAAAGTCAAGTCAAGTCCACGGTGTTCACGGCGTTCTTCACGGTGTTCATCGAAGTTTTCGGCGTTTGATTCGTGATCAAGCTACTTAGCCCACGAATCGCGTTATTGGAATATTCGGAGAAAAGAATCAGGGGATTAATCTTTTAGGGATTATTTTCCACTAAATCATATACTTTTCAAATATTTGTCACATACATTTCTCAATTTGTAATTTTTATTTACAAAATACGAAATTTTGTGTGAACATAACCAACTGAACAGAACCTTAGATAGAAGCAGATGCCTCTGTTTTACCCTCACGAACATCTCCCCCGCAGAGTGGGCACGCACTGCATCACTAGAGAGGAATCAGGCATTATTACTTGGGAACCCACGCACAGCGCGCGCGCAAACACACACACATAATTAGAATGAAAGCAGGGTTGACCACATAACCATGTATCTCTTTAAGCCATTTATCCACACATGACAGGTGATACTCATGCTTGCATGGAAGAACTCGTATTTTGTCTCCCTCTTCATATTCAGACAGGCATGTGTAACACCTGCATGACAATTTCATGATTGACAAGCAAGAGTAAAGCTTAGTTGGTCTTGCCAAAAAAATAAATAAATAAAAAAAAAAACCTCTGCCCTATAGCCATTTGAGAATGCAATTTAGCAAATCACAAAAGCTAGTCTACATCAATGTTGACAGAACGGATCACGCACTTCTTCTAAAAGCTTTAAGAACTTACAACAACAGGGTGTGAATTTTTAAAGAATGCTTTGTACTTGAGCTACTTTATATGCAGCATCTAGCTAAAACTAAATCTTTTCTTTATTCTGCCAATACAAGTGTAGGACATACATTTATGTTAGAAAGTTATCAAGCACATATAGGTTTAAAAGCTCTTTAAGGTCTCCATACTTCTAGAGCAATGAGAAATAGAGACTTCATGTTGGTTAAAACACGTTGCACTTTTTGGATGTCATGTCTGTTGAACACCTGCCTGGTCGTTGCACTTGGATATATGTATGTTATTATGAAGACATAGCCATTTCATTTGCTTCATGCAAGCACGCAAGTTTTTCCTGCAGCTGCCAAAAACGAACAGCAAACCAAGTTAAAAATGATGAAAAACAGTGGAGATTTCCGTTTTCTGCACTAGTAATGTATGGAAATACTTTTCATTCGGTCAAGTTCTTAATTTTTCTCTTTTGTCTTTACCCCCTGATGCTGCTCGGGTATACCAGCAATCTATTGCTGCTGTATGCATCCAGGACTGGCCTAGGGAGAGAGAAGGACTCTCACTGTTAATCTACACAATAGTAAAGTAATATACATGAATTCAAGGGGCTCATATAGCAATCAGAGCAGAATAAAGATCCCAACATAGTGTTGTTAGTTTCTGGTAAACAGTAAAAAGTATATAGACTTAATCTCAATTGAGCACCTAGAGCGCCAAGCAAACTAAAGCATATGTATACCAATAGTTCAGTATGTAGTTCTCTGCTCAGGACTCAGGTAGCGGTAATTTTCCTCATCATTCACCACACTTTCTTCAATCAGACATGGATGATGGATGGAAGTAGAGACCTATAATATTTCCACTTGTTCTTTCAGTTTTTTTGGAACCTCCACTAAGGAATTTCTTATCATTCCACTCAAAGAATTAAGTTGTTTTGGCAGAGGAGAGTTAGTAGAAACCAAAAGAAGCCAAGAGAATACTTCCAATGCCAGCAAAAAACTCAGAACTTCAAATCCAAAAATAAAGCCTAACCTACGAAGAGAAACATGCTTTCTTTCGGGAACAATCACAGGTCCACTCTTCCCAATATTTTACTCAAGATAGGCAAACTGCTTCTTGAAATGACCAATACCACTGTATGACACAAAGACAACCATTACAATGTGAGAATCATATCAATTTTGAAAGTCACATGTACGGAATAGAAAGGCGTAGTTCAAAACCAAGGGTAGAGAAAACTAGTGCCACCATGCCCCGCCATGTAATCTTTCTGTAATTGAGGATGGTACTCCAATATTTCCCAAACTATTAGTTCCCTAATATCTTCCTTTGTTACTCTACGTCTCTCGAATTTAAATTCCAACTTCGAGATTGGCTGACAAGATGGCAGAAGCCAAAGACAAAAACTCAATTCCACAAGACCTATCCTCCCAGCCATACTCACTGCATGTAGATAACAGAGACATTGAACCCACCCAACAGTGGCAGAGTTAGGATGATCTCATGGCTACACTTATCAGCTACAAGCTATCAATAAAAAAAATAATTAAATTAGAAAAGAAATTAGGGGTGCACTGAAGAACTAGCAGAGAGCGTATAAAGGGCGATTAGGGTGGTCGCTCATACTTAGTAACACACACACACACACACACATATATATACATATATATATTTATGGAATAATTTTAAAGTTAGGGTGTACATGCACATGTGGCTCCAACACTGCCCCCCAGCAGTCTCCTTCCTCCTTGAAGCCCAACCACTACAGAAAATGTCCCCATCTGGTCGAACCATTATAGTAATATGTGTTGATCATCCACATCCACTAACGGGTATTATTTCAACCCTGCTCTCCTGTCATTAACAAAGCAAATTTATATATAGTAGCTTAACTCAATCAAAACCTTCCAATATTCTTTGAAGCAACTGAAAATGCCACAGGAACATTAGACGGCGTATAGTTGGTGTGGGGATAACACTCATGTCACTCGATACTCAATTGTGACTGCCCAAGATTCTTCTTGTTACTCTGTTATAATTAAAATACATGCTTTTCTTTTCCTCAACAGGCGATTGTACAAAATGTATACCTTCGTTTTAGGAGCGAAACCAGCCATAAGGGCTGCTACAGAGTTTCCTGCATTGTTTTCTTCAATGAAACTGATAGTCGAGTTGATAACGAGCAAGCTAACAATACCAACAAAGTCTTGCCAATCCGGAGGCTTTCCGCCTCTGTTTGCCAGTGCAATTGCCATAATGGCAGCAGCTTCCATCACCCATGACAGTGGATTTCACATAAATCCAAGGAACTTGAGAATCTTGCTTTCCTGTAAGTATGATCACCATGACAAAACATTTGGAAACTATTGCAGTAAATGCTGTTGTTTAATAGTTCGATTCACCTAAAAGGAACTGGTTATGTAAGATTTCAATTTCACCTTCTTTTCTTCCAACTTGTTGGGACCAAAAATCTGAAGCCTGTTGGCCCCTTCTTCGGAACTCAGCCCCTCTCGGGTGCATTTCAATTGCTCAAACACTTCCTCGATAGGAACCTTTTACTGTTAATTTGTCCGACAAAAAAAAAAATATGTTATTTGAGAAGCTTAATATGATTATAAACTGTGTGTATCAAACATTTCTTTCTTGGCTATAAGCGTATGATCTATGAAGTGAGCTAATCATGGAGGTCTAGAGCTAATATATGATTATGCATGATCTTTGTAAGTAGCTACCATAAATCATAGGCAAATGCATGGCAAATTGGATAACAACTTTTTATGTAGACTTGAGAAAATCATAAAGTCAGTCAATTAATTTGAATATGCGATTCTCTAAACTAATATCCATTATTGAATTCATAAATGATTTTTCACAAAATTATTACTTCCCAACAACCCCAAAAGAAAAGGTTTCCTATTCGTGCACTCCACAAAGTCCAAGTCAAAATTTCAACAAAAAGAAAAGCATGCATTTTAATTATAACAGAGTAACAAGAAGAATCTGCTAGTTTAAAAATGCCACAGAGTAATTAAATAGCAGTTGAGTCACTGCTATTTAATGTGAAATTGTAATGATTAGCAGGGAAAAAAAAAAAAGAAGAAGAATTGAATCGCAGATAAGAAAGCATTAAATAAATCAATTAGACAATAAAACCAAAAGGAAACGATCTTTAGCACAATACTCTGTCTCTCTTCAAGGGCAGCCCTGCCTTGCCTTTCTTTGGCTTCACGGCAACCGCCGCACCGCCACCACTGCCGTCATCTTGCTGCGGCTCCGGAGCCTCAGCCGCCAGAGCAGCAGCGACGAGTGATTTCGATAGGCGGCCATTGTCGTAAGCTCTGCTGAATTGAAGCACCAATGGATAGAGAGAGAAAGGTTTAGTGGGAGAGAAGAACTGCGGCTTCAAGGAGAGAGAAAATGTGGCGGCGGAGGAGTGGCTGAGCTCTTGTGTATGGGGTGAGGTGACGGTGAGAGCGGAGGGTTGAGCTGGGACATATCAAGGAGTATTTTACTTCAACAATTCGGGCAACGCATGCATAGGCTATCCATGCTTTGGCTCTGGGTTTATGGGGGTTTACAACACCTGTAAAGTGAACATTAGATAATCTTTGAAAGTAAACGCTTCCTTATTGGTATGGTGATGTGGTGACTTTCGTTAACTCACAAGGGAAAATTTTTTAATTAATACAAGGAAGAATTATAATTTCATAAACAGATGTATTATCCGTCTTGGAACTAAATTATTATTTTAAAAAGTTATAATTTCATATATAGATATTTTATCTGTCTCAAAATTTAATTAATATATGGCAAAAAAAAAATTATTTTAGAGACAGATGTCATCCGTCTTAAAATTTAACTCAAAAAGAAAAACAAAATTTTATAAATCCTACTCAAAATCTGTTTCTATATGAATTACTGATTTATTTTATTTTTTTACTCTAATTCATTTTTGTTAAATAGAGACAGACATTGAATTCTCTCTTCGATGTTGTAATTTTTAAAAAAAATACAAATCCATGTATGATTTTGACTCTGATTGATGAAATTTTGAGACAGATCTAAATCTGTCTTTAAATTTTGTCTCTGAAAGTCCGCTCCCTTGTAGCGTACACATGTAACTTTGTTAAGAACTCTTTATTTTAAACACACATTGATGTAGCCTTAAAATGGATGATTGGAATTGAAGGCTTCTTCTTGAAACTTTGTTGGTGGTCCTCTGATACAAAGAATGTGAATGCACATTAAATTAATCAATTTTGCTCCAACATAAGCTTTTCGATGCTCAACTCAATGTTTAGGCTATTTAGTGAAGGGCATAGAATGAACAACAATGCAAAAGAGGGTTAATATTACATAATTTACCAACACTAGTTGAGGGGGTCATATGTATTTTCTCTTAGAACTTTTGCGAGCATTTGGAGCAGATTATTATGAATTTATGATATATAGTATACCATCATATTAATTAGGAATGGGAAAGATAATTAAAAATGATAAAAAGGAATTTAATTAGTTAATCATATGTTAAAGGAGGGATTACATGTCTTGAAATCATAGAAGTGCTTTTATGTACTCAAGATGTAAATTGGATGTTTGTTTGTCCTAATATTTTGTTAATAAATGTGTCACAATAATGTTGATTTGAAACTACAAGATAAATTAACGAATTTTTTGTAAATATATCTGCACTACATTTTTTACAATTAAATTTTACATAATTACTATCATGTGTGTATTGTACAATAAGTTACTTTACGTGTAAAACGAGTGAAATCAGTATATCATTTATTTACATAATTAAGGAGTTAAACAATGAATTATTATAAGGAGCTACAAAATGATTTTATTTGGAGAGTGTGTGAGAGAGTATTAGTATTGAAATGATGACAATTAGTAGTATTAGTTTCATAGAATTAATTATAAATATCTAAATAACTAAAAATTGAATATAGAATGTTTTACGTGGCAATTTGATCAAATGAGAACTTGTACACCTTACCGTTCACATAAGGAACTTGTACAAACCGAAAAAAAAATCCAATAAACAAGATTAATTTTATGAAAAACTTTGCATAGCAATTGGGATTTTATCAAAACTAAAATTTGATTCATTCACTCACAAAAAGGGGTGGGGGTGGGGGGTGGGGGTGGAGGGGGGTGAGGGAGAGGGGAAGTTCATAATAGTAGGTCAAGATTGTTGCATTTTGGATCCATTTAAAGGCAAGATCATATATGTTTATGATCCATTGTTCAAAGTTCAAGTCTATTGAAGAACTCAATGCACTTGCAATAAGCTTTATATAAATTATCTCCGCAATAGCTGGTGAAATAATTGAATCATCACCCTGCTATATATTTCACAAATCGATATATATATAGAGATGGCTATAATCAAAACCGGTTATCAATATTGTAAGCAACGATAATATCACATGAAGATAATATTACAGAAGTAATGCGAATATAAACCTTTATATTACAATTTATTGACTTTAAGATGATACCAATTATATGGGGGTCCATAAAGTAACAATCGATTGGGTAATTGGGTTGGAGTATTGGGTGGCTGTGGATCCAGCCCAGGCCCAGGCCCAATGAAGCCTTTTCAGTGGGTTCTGAGCGAAAAGATCATGGGCCTTGGTCTGAGTATTTAATTTATTTTTGTTTTGGGCCTTGGCATGGGCCTTAGCAGTCCCTACCCATTGACAAGGCAATATCTCGTTTTTATTTTGTTATATTTTTTTTCTTTTGGATATAACATTATATATTTAACACATATAGATAATTTTAGGTCTTAGCTAAAAGTAACTTCTTGTGAATTTTTGGAACCAATTATAATTTTTCAATACTATAGAACAAAGGAGTTGCTCAAGCATTGAAAAATCAAAACATACAACTGGAGTAATGGAGGAAAATCATACTTATGGCAACCATCACCGCTTGAAGTTATAAAATGGAATTGAGTTATAAAATATATATATATATATATATACATAGAAAAAAGACACAAATGATTTTATTTTAGAGAAACAAGTGAATTATTATTAAGAACGCAAACAAGTTGAGTTGAGCCGAGTCTTGGCCTTTTTTCCAGGCTCAAGCTCGAGATCCAATCAAGTAAATTGAGCTCGAGCCCAAAGAGCCAGGAAAAAAGAGGCTCGAGCTCAAACTCGAGTTTTGTTCGAGTTCAGCTCCACTCGGTTCGTTTGGCTCTAATTTATGAATAATTAAGTTATAGGCTATATCTTGAATTCAAATATTTTTAATTATTTTATTATATTCGAGCCGCAGGTTTTCGAACTCGAAAATTAATATATTATTTTTAATTATATATATATTTACATAAGAATAAAAATAATTATTAAAAAAGGAAAGCTCACAAGCCTACAAATAAGAATTACTTGACTCGAATTCAACTCGACTCAAATTATTCAAATTTGAGTTCAAACCTTTGTTGAGTCGGTTCGTGAGACTTGATTCGTTTAGGTGTATGGAGACAAAAAAAAAAAACAAATTCGATAAATGAGGACAAAATATTAGATGACCAATAAATTCATATTGATAACGCCATGTAAATACAATTGCCAAGTTAGACTGACGGATGTG
The DNA here is from genome assembly GCA_026212405.1 of Petrea volubilis. Classification (NCBI taxonomy): domain Eukaryota; kingdom Viridiplantae; phylum Streptophyta; class Magnoliopsida; order Lamiales; family Verbenaceae; genus Petrea; species Petrea volubilis. The sequence goes on from CM047886.1 coordinate 9,518,808, forward strand.
TGTAAAATCCAAAAAACATAGGATGAAAGAGGTTATTTTTATTTTAGATAGAAATATTTAGATAGAATATATTATAATAAATTATAGAATGAGGTCATTACCAAAGATATTAGTAAAAGTTAATTAAGAAATTTCTCTAATAATTTGACAAATTTAACGATATAGACATATAGGGTTTACTGTGAAATCGGCAGAATGATAAAAAAAAATTCTTTTCGACAGTTTTCTTGTTATAATTTGAAGAAAGGAATATAGTCAATGATTTATTGACCTGTAAAATGCTTTATTTAACGTTCTAGTTTTGCTCTATTATTTCTTAGTTGTTTTTTTTTAATTGTATAAGATCATAAATTGTGTCAACATTGTATTTGATTTAAATTATTAATACAATTGTTTGAAATCCTTAAAAATTATTAAAAATGGATAATTTCTCCTGTAATAACATTTTCCAATAATAAATTTTATTGGTACGGTGTTGGGCGGTGCAAGTACCAAACATATTACTCCCTCCATCCCACAATAGATATCAAATATTTTTTTTATCCCATAATATATATTTTTCTCACATGGTTTGTAATGACATGATATTTCTAGGTATTTTTAAAAGTTATTTGATTAAATTATTTTGTGTTTTATTTGATTATTATTTTATATGTGAACTATATGATTAAATTGTTTGGTGTTTTATTATCTTATATGTGAAATATGTAATAACTACTATGTTTTTATACCAACCATTTGATTCTACATATATAAATCAATATATATATAATTCTATACATGCATTTTTCAAAATGATAATGATAGGAATTATTTGTAATAAAGTCATATATATAGTATTTTTATATTTTGAAATATATAAATATATATGTACATTTTCGCCATAAATATATATATATATATATATATATATATAAAGTGTATTTTCGAAAAAAATAGGTAAATAGGATCACTTTTTGCAATATAGGATATTTAAGATAGAAAAGATGTTATTTTCATTCATTAAATCCTTGTTCTAGATAAAATCTTAGATAAGTAAGAAATGATCATTAATTGTAGATTTTTATTAATTATACCTTACACATGAAATAAGAATAATACACTACAATACATATATATATTAGAAATTATTTGAAAATATTATGTATAACTAGAAACTGTTTTAAATAATACATATATGCTAAATATTTACATACATGTATTTTCAAGAACAATATATCTACACACACACACACACACACATATATATATATATAATATGTAAGGACCCGATTTTCTCTTGCATTTTCTATGTTATCTATTTATTATTTGATGCTTAAATTTGTATTATTTAAATGTTGATATGATCATTCTTTTAAGTCATCTAGGGTTTTGCTCTCGTCCTGGGAGTCTTTTCCTCTCGTCATGGGAGCTTCCTCTCGTCATGGGAGTTTCGCCATCTTCTCACTCTGTGTTCTTCTTTAGTTTTTTTTCATCTCTAACGTCTTTCTTTTATTTTTCTTATTTAACCCCTTATATTTCTTCAGTTTTGTCACTCACCTTTGCGTGTTTTTCCTTTTTCTCTGTTGCTCCTAGGTCCAGGAAAGAGCCGCAAGCTTGGGTCTGAAACCTGTCATATGTACGCCTGTAACCAGCCCCACTAGATCTTGTAGGGCCCATCGGTGGTTGGTTAGGGTTTCGTTCTAGTCTTTGTTTTTTTTTTTTTGTCTCACCATAGTTTTTTTTGCGTTGTGTCTCTTTTTCTTGTGTTGTCGTGTTTCAGGTTCTAGAAATACTACGTTTTCTCGAGTATCAGATTGGGACTACCAAACCAGGGTTCTATTACAGCCATGGAGGGTGAGTTAGAATGGATGGCTAAAGCACTTACACTATCCGAGGATGAGGTTACGAAAGTGGTTGTCTCTGATGAGGTCTGGAAGGAAAAGCCCCGGCTGTCACAGTACTGTGCCGTGGGTAGAATTCTATCAGAACACCCAGTTCACTTTGAGGCGTTCAAGGAAACTATGATGAAGGCGGTGAACCCCGTCTGGGGAATGACGATGTCCAAATTGGAAGAAGGTAGATTTTTGATGTCCTTCAACCACGCTTTGGATAAGAGGAGAACTTTGTTGAGCGCACTGTGGTTGTTTGAGAAACACCTAGTGGTCATGCGCTTGGTAAACGAAAGTGAGAATCCAGTGGGGGTGGATCTAAATTAGTGCGACTTCTATGTACGGATACATGATATACCCCTTAGTAAAATGACGAAGGAGTTGGCTATGGTCATTGGCAACTCGATTGGAAAATTTCGGGAGATTGATTTGGAATTTGAGAAGGGGGTTGCTCTTTTGTCATGTATGCGTATTCGAGTTAGTCTGGATATTACAAAACCAATCAGGAGGGCAATGAGACTTTAACTAGTGTCATTTACGTATGAACGTCTCCCGAATTTATTGCTATGTTTGTGGGTTGTTTGATCACCAAGCACGGTCATGTCCTAAACTCTTTGAAGATGGCTTTGAAGACCCTAGCCCAAACTATCCGTTTGGCCCGTGGCTTCAAGCACTGTTGAATATGAGAACCGTTAGCTAGGGGAGGGGGGTGGCTGAGGTGCCACCGATGGAATTCGTGCACATCGGTTGTACTTCGTGGGACCTTGTCCGCAATCACAGAAAGCCTCACAGGAAACCTCAATCTCGGAGGGGACCGAATTGATTCAGAATAAGGAATGTCCCAATCAGATCAGGAGGCCACTTGGTAAGGATCCTATTTCCATTCTTGAAGAGATATCCGATCAAATCCCAATTCACTCTCTTTCTGCTCATCACAAACATCCAGACCTAGCCCATATCACACCTACCACCCATTATGTAACAACCCGGAAAAATACCCTTTATTTTATTAAAATATATTGAATTGAAATGCGCAACGGTAATATTTTCATAGTTGTATAAATAATAATTTTCACATAAAATTTGTACAAAATACAATAGTTACAATTATCATGATATTGACATGTATAGCAAATAATTTGAGACATAAAATCTTAAAATATGAACATAGGCAATTACTTGGTATTTTTACCATTATTTGGTAAATCCAAGTTAAAACCTTATTTATGAAAATAATGTAAGACTATTTTGTCTAAACTATTTATGAGAAAGATAATAATTCTGCCTTCAAATGTTTTTAGGGAAAAAGAGGTTATATAAAGGGCTATATGGAAGGTTATTAAGTATATATGTATGTAAAAAGAAGTGTTTATATATAGACATATGTGGGTGGAAGATATTTTAAAAATATGGAGTGTTTTGGGTGTTGAGAGTAAGGTGAGTGTGGGTGGGGGTGTTTTAGGCGGGATTTGTGTTGTGTGTGTGGAAAATAAAGATAATGCCCCCCTTTTTATAGAGTTTAGGGCAACAAATAGAATTATTATATACTTTAAGTCATTTTCTAATTATTACTATTTTATCATATCTTATCCTAATCTTATCATAATCTTATCTAATCCTATCCAAATCTTATCATAATCTTATCTAATGTTATCCAAATCTTATCAGAATCTTATCTAATCTTATAAAATCTGGAATCATATCTTTATTTAATTAAAAATTCAAATTTGTATTTATTTATTTTTGTAAAAAACCGAAAATTAGGGTTTTAGGGTATAAAATCCGAAAATTCATAATTAATTTAGAAAAATTCCAAAATTATGAAATTTAATCTTTATAAATCTGAAATTATATGTATATTTCCCAGAAATTATAAATTTAACATATAACTTTTCGAAAATTGCAATTTAGAACATAGAATATCAAAAATTGTGTTCGAATGTCAAATTCATCTAAAAATTGGAAAATTATGTAATTTATTCAAAATTTCATCTCCTCCATAAGTATTTGGAAAATTATATTATTTTTGAAAACTCATAAGTATTTAATAGACGAATTTTCCAAGAATGGTAATCAAAATTCAAAAATTAGTACTTTACAGTTCAAATTGTAAATTACTCTCAAAATCAGACTAAAATTTGAAAACAACAAGTAATAAGGACATTTTCAAGAAGCATAAGGTTTTATATCAATTATTTAAAGAATAAGGATTATCGGATCGTCACACATTATCTACAAGCCACCCGGCCCAACACCCCCACTATATCCCCTAGCATTGATCTATTGCACCATTCTATAGAACAAATGGCCCAACAAATGATAGTTAAGGGTGATCGAGTGATGTTCAAACTGGATATGGCGAAGGCATATGATAGAATTCACTGGCCGTTTCTTATTGCCATGCTACTGAAATTAGGTTTCTCGGAGCGATGGATTATGTTGGTCCGTAATTGTATTGAAATTTACTGGTTTTCAGTACTTGTTAATGGGCAAAGGGCTGGATTTTTTCATTCGACAAGGGGACTCCAGCAGGGGGACCCGCTCTCGCCTGCTTTGTTCATATTGGCGTCCGAATGGCTATCAAGGGGGTTAGACCAAACGTTTGAGGTTGACAGCAAAATGAGGTACATTAAAGATAATCCGGTCGTCATCTTTCACCTCGCTTATACGGATGACAGTATCATCTTTGCAAATACTAGGGTCTCAGGAATCCAAAAGTTTATGGACTTCTTAAAATGCTATGAAGACATCTCTGGCCAACTTATTAGTGGAGCCAAAAGTACATTTATTCCATCTACTCGATGCTCACCTAGCAAAATCAGGCATCTTTAGAGACTTACGGGATATGCTCGGGGGGACTTTCCCTTACGATATTTAGGCGTTCCACTCACTGTTGGTAGAAAGAAAATCATCTTATTTACCCCGTTGATTGAGAGCTTACGCACAAGGATTCTTGGATGGGAGAAGGCAGCCCTTAACTATGGAGGACGGTTAGTCTTGATGGCAGCTATGCCATTATATCTCATTCAAGTATTAAAACCCCCGAGGGGGGTCATCGATAAGATTGAGAAGCTTTTTAATCAGTTCTTCTAGGGTTCTTATGGTGGTCAACGTAGAATACATTGGTGCTCTTGGGGTGAACTTTGCTATCCCATGGATGAGGGAGGATTGGGTGTCCGAAGCCTTAGTGATGTTGTGGATAGCTTCACCTACAAGCTTTGGTGGAGGTTTCGCCAACAACAGTCATTGTGGGCACGGTTTCTATATGCTAAATATGTTAAGGATGGCACCCGGCAGAAGTTCAAGAGACGAGGAATGACTCTGCTACATGGAAGAGAATGTGCAGACTGAGACACTTGATTGAGCTAGACTTAGTATGGCAGCTTGGTCTTAGGAATATCCATTTTTAGCATGATAATTGGTTCCACGGGGGCCCTTGAAGACCTTGGTTCAGCGGGTTGAATATCCTCTTGTTGTTGTCTCGGAATTCATGGTGGACGGGAAGTGGGACTTGGCAAAAATCCGACAGCTCCTTCCACCGAATCTTGTAGAGCAAATCTTGCATGTTCCCCTAGACCCTAGCATCAATGATCATTTAATCTAGACAAGGGGTTCACATGGCATCTTCATCACAAAACAAGCCTGGGATCACGTAAGGGTTTTGCGTCCAACGAGTTCTCTCTATAAGAACATTTGGTATCGCCAGCTGCTCCCAAACATCTCTATATTTATTTGGCGGCTTATCAAGGGTTGGATCCCAATTGACGCACGTATACAATGCAAGGGAATCCACCTTGCATCCAGATGTTACTGTTGCGCTAATGAGGAGAAGTTTGCATATATTTTCTTTTTGAGCGCTAAAGCCTGACGAGTTTGGTTGTTTTTTGCTGAATTGTTTGGGGTCCAGTTACCCACTACGACTCAGGTTCATCTCTGGCTGCAGGTTTGGAGAGGTGATCACAGAGATGGGCATATTAAGGTTATTATTCCAGTACTCATATTTTGGTACATTTGGGAGGCTGGAAATGCTTGCAAATACCGGCAATCACATATGGTTGCTAGTGCTATTGTCAAGAAGGTATGGGATTATATATACTTATCGGGCAAGGCTGGCCTATTTCAAGGCGTACAGTGGTGGGTGTTGAACACATTGTAGCATTTTTTATGGTCCGAATAGTGAGGGAACGAGTCCAGCCCCCTATTCGGGTTTTGTGGACAAAGTCGGACAACAATTGGCTGAAACTAAGTACGGACGGGGCCTCTAAACGCTTGGGATCAGTGGCAGGTGCAGGAGGACTTGCTCAAGACCATCATGGTGAAGTTATCTTTGCTTTTTATTCTTTCTTAGGCAATGAGACAATCACCTTTGCTGAACTTTTGGCTACTTATGAGGGATTACGACTGGCGATTGAGATAGGATATCACAATATTTAGCTTTAGATGGATGCAAAAGCAATGCTCGACATTATTGTTGGCTGAGGGATGGTGAACTGGTCCATTGCTGATTTGGTTACTAGGATTCGCTTGCTCATCCGCACAATCAATTTCAAGTCCTCTCATATTTACCGAGAAGGCAACATGCCTACGGATTATTTAGCTAACATGGCCTGTGTAAGGGGAAATGCCTCAGTTTTTGGACCAGCAGAGTTGCCGAGACAACTACAAGGGATGATTCGACTTGATAGGATAGGGATTCCTTCCTTTCATAATGTTTAGTTTAGTGCTTTTTCATTGTAGTATTGACAGAAATTAAAAGTGACAAAAAGCTTAAGAAAAAGACGCAATTATGTATAGTGGTTGGGCCGAAGCTTAATCCACTACCTAGGTATATTTCACCCTAGGCTTTTAAACCTGTAAAAGTATATTTTATTAGTATATTGTTTTGACACAAACTGAAAAATAGAAATGGAACGATACAGAGTGGCAAAAACCACTTTCACAGCTAACGTGTAACTGGTAGATGCCTGGTACCAACACAGAGGTGTCTGGTCCTTAGCACTCTAACTTGTACACGTATTTAGCCTATCAATACACAATAACACTTATTCAAAATCAAGCAGAGGCGAACAAAGTGAATAAGATCGTCTCTGGTACTATACGGACAGCCTATTTATACACGCAGCAACATGCCTTTGTACAAGGTAAGATATTCTCCCTTCTCTGATTTTGGTGAATGATCCAGAGAATCCGTCATTTGATAAGGTAGGAGACAAATGTCAAATCTTCATAAAAGTGGTTAATCAAATCCTCCAAGGTTCAGCCCATAATTAAAGGATTATGGGATCCAAACTTCCCAAAGTCAATTAACACCAAATCTTTCCAACAAGCAGCCGAGCTTCCTTATGAAGAATGTGTATCCAAACTTTCCAAACCGAGATCATCATCAAAAGGAATTTAGGGCTAACAATCTACCCCTTTTTGATGATGACCGAGTCATGCTCCCCCTGGAATGATGCTCCCCCTGTCTAAAGGAATGTGTGCCTCAAAAAGTCTTTATCAAGACAAGAAAAACACAAAAAAAAAAAAAAAAACTAACAGTTTATGGCAATCAAAAACGAAAAATCAAGTCTTTATCAAGACAAGAAAAACACAAAAAAACTAACAGTTTATGGCAATCAAAAACGAAAAACCTAGCAGTTTATGAGTCTCCCCTTCATCATCAAAAATGGGCAGAGGAGGCTTTCAAACCCTGGAGAGGAGTCTGAATGGCGTCAATCTTGTCAGCCAACTTGTCGATTGAGGCAGTAAGCTTTGTTACTGCAGCTGTGAGGGCAGTTAAGGCATCATCTCTGGAATTTGAGAAGACCCTAGTTGGACGAAGATGAGCGGCACTTTGGTTGCTTTTCGATGGGACTGTCTTTGAGTGTGTCCCTCTATACCAACCTTTGTCCTCAGAAAAATGGATAAGCATACGCTGGAGGCTTGCCATATTTATGACCTTTCGGTCGTTCTCAGACTCCTTCATATCGTCAGATAAAAACACTCCTTCTTTCATAAGAAAATGGGGGAGTAGCATAGAGTAAGGTAAATTGATATCCTCTTGATGACAGTATTCCATGTATTTCAAAATAACGTATCCTAAATTTACACGGATCCCTTTTACAGCCATGTAAAGCAAGAAACAAGTCATAGTGTTCATGTTCGTCGAATGCCCACCACTATCGGTAGAGGCAGACAATAAGAGACATAAATAAGTTTATGCAAGAAGAACAAATCAAAGGGTAGTTCCTTTAGCCCAATCCCACGGTCTAAAGGTTGTTCCACCCCATTCCAGAACAACTTGAGCATGTCAGCGTGATCAAAAACAGGGTCCTAACACCAAGACCCAATCCCAAAATACTTCAGACCATCATTAGGCAGTTTTAAGTATGGGATAATATCAAATATGGTCCCAATGTTTGTGCTCTTTTTCAATTTTGGTCCCAAAATTTCAAAATGAGGACCATAATTCATAATTTCATCAACTTTGGTCCTTTTTAGTCACAACTGTTAAAAACTAACGGAAAGACGCACGTGCTCTTCACGTGCGCCGTTAGTGACCTATCTGGGCACGTACGCCTCTCCGTTAGTTTTTAACGGCTGTGACTAAAAAGGACCAAAGTTGATGAAGATTATGAATTATGGTCCTCATTTTGAAATTTTGGGACCAAAATTGGAAAATGGCACAAACATTGGGACCATATTTGATATTATCCCTTTAAGTATTGATTTACTTTTTCAACAGATAGCTCAAAGTGATTTCCCAACACATAGGTTTTCATAGAAATGTTGTCGTGGGAGGAATGAAAAGAGGCATTAGCATAGAATAATTTTACCAAGGTTGGATACGCAGGGAGATCAAGCCCCATCACGTAGTCCCAGTGGAGAGCCTTGATGTAGTGTATGGCCGGAGCTTCTGGAAGATCGCCGAATAAGATAGCCCTGCCTCGATTGAGTTTTCGTTTGGAAAGTCGCTTGAACCGACGGTGTGCCTCCTCACTTGAAAACTTGAACTCAAAAGTAAAAGAGTTCAGCGTTGTTTTTGGCCGTTTGACTCCCTTGGATCGACGGCCGTCAGTTTCCCTTTCGGTGTCGGAGTCAACCGTAGCAGGTGGTACTTCTCCCTCAAAATGGACATCGGAATCATGTGGAGAGGAGCATGAAGAGTCTTCCTTGTCAGAGTCGTGTGCGCCGGAGGAGGTCCAAGCAAGTTGGAGCATAGATCTGTACGGATCTGGGGGAAAAGAGGCAATCGGCATTGGGATTTCTTCGACATCATCATCGGAGATAGGGCGCCATCGATATTTGGATGAGCAGGTTGCATAAGGATGCATATGTTGACGCGTACGCACCATTGTAAGAAGGTGAAGTGAAAGAGAGAAGATTGAGAGGGATGAAAACCCTAGATTGAGAGAGACAAAGAGAAATGGAGAGAAGATAGATAGAGGAAGAAGGAGACGAGACGGCGGACAAGAAGAAGTTAGGGTTTAGAGTTAGATGGAGGGAGTGATATAAATACTTAATCAAGAGAATTCCAAACGACGTTTAGAAAAAGAATAACCGTTTGATTTTGGAAATTAAGACATAATTAAAAATATTAATTTATATGTTTATACGTACGTATTTAATATATATATATAGATAAAAAGGTAAGAAAATATATAGTACGTATTTAATTTATATATATATATAGATAATAAGGAAAGAGAATATAGTATAGGTTAGGTAAGTTAAGAGTGTGTATATATATATATAGATATGTGATTATATAGAACAAATGAGCAATTTTCCTCTTAAAAAAGAAAATCTTTCCTCAGAAAGGGGTTTTGTGAAAATATCGGCTACTTGATTATTTGTGTCTATGTGAAGGATTCTTATATTACCTTTCTGGACATGATCTCGCAATAAATGATGTTGAATATCTATGTGTTTGGTGCGAGAGTGAAAAACAGGGTTTTTTGAAATACTAATGGTGCTGGTGTTGTCACAGTATATTGGTATAGTCTCATAATTTAGTCCGAAGTCCGTGAGTGTCTGTTTCATCCATAGTATTTGGGTACAACAGCTACCCAGTGCCATGTATTCAGCTTCAGTGGTTGAGAGAGCCACTACACTTTGTTTCTTACAAGACCAGCTGACAAGACATTTGCCAAGGTATTAGCATGTGCCAGTGGTACTCTTTCGATCGATCTTGCAACCTGCATAGTCAGCATCTGAAAAACCAGACATATCAAAGTAATTTGAGATTGGGTACCAGAGTCCATATCTGGTTGTTCCCTTTAAATAACGAAGAATCCGTTTAACAGCTGTAAAATGAGATTCCTTTGAACATGACTGGAATCGTGCACAGACAGCTGTTGCATACAATATATCTGGGCAACTAGCAGTGAGATAGAGTAGGCTTCCAATCATACCTCGATACAGTTTTTCATCAACTGATTTACCTGTTTTATCCTTGTCTAGTTTTGAAGATGTACACATAGGTGTGGACATTGGATTGCATGATTCCATGTGGTATTTTTTGAGTACTCCGTTTAAGTATTTCTCTTGACACAAGAATATCCCATTTTCAGATTGTCTGATTTGGAGGCCAAGAAAAAACTTGAGTTCTCCCATCATACTCATCTCGAATTCCTGTTCCATGCTTTTTGAGAAATCCTTACAAAGAAGAACATTAGTGCTGCCAAAAATAATATCGTCAACATAGATTTGAACCAATAGAATGTCTTGGTTCTGATTCTTTATAAATAGGGTTGGATCACTTGATCCAACAGTGAAATCATTTGAGACCAAATAAAGGCTTAGTCTTTCATACCAAGCACGAGGTGCTGTTTCAGGCCGTAAAGAGCTTTTGATAATTTGAAAACGTGTGTGGGAAAATCTTGGTTTATGAAACCAGGAGGTTGTTCAACAAAAACGTTTTCATTAATAAAACCATTTAAAAAAGCACTTTTGACATCCATTTGAAAGAGAGAGAATTTTTTGAAACATGAAAAAGCAAGCAACATGCGTATAGATTCTAACCTTGCAACAGGGGCGTAGGTTTCGTCAAAATCTATGCCCTCTTGTTGACAATATCCTTTGGCAACGAGTCGAGCCTTGTTTCTAGTTACCTGTCCACTTTCATCCAATTTGTTGCGAAATACCCATTTGGTACCAATAACCATTTGGTTCTTAGGTCTTTCTACCAGGTCCCATACCTGATTTTTTTGAAATTGGGCTAATTCTTCTTCCATAGCTTTTACCCAATTTGGATCCTCTAGAGCTTCCTTTGTGTTGTGTGGTTCTGTCATGGATATGAACGCACTTTGGTCCTTATTTTGTGATCTGGTGGTGATACCAGACTTGGGATCACCTATGATTTTGTCCACAGGATGGCTGGATGCGTGTTTAAATTTTCTGTGTGGTAGAGTATTTTTCTCAAGTGATGACTCTCCCTCTTTATCATTAGGCTTGGTATCAACCTGTTTTTCTGGAATTTCTTTAGGAAAAAAGAGAATATCTGAGTCATCATAGCTCAAGGATTCCTTGGCTTTGCTGTTAGTCTCATCAAAAACAATGTGAATTGATTCTTGAACATAATTTTTTCGTTTATTAAACACTCTGTAGGCTTTGCTTTTTGTGGCATAGCCAACAAAAATCCCTTCGTCAGTTTTAGAATCGAATTTACTCAAGTGGTCTCTATCATTTAAAATGAAACATTTACATCCAAAAATCTTAAATTATGAAACAGTTGGAATCCTGCCAGACCAGAGTTCATAAGGTGTTTTTTGTAAAAGCGGCCTTATGAATACTCGATTTAAAATGTAGCATGTAGTGTTGACAGCTTCAGCCCATAAATGCATGGGTACATTGTATTCGTGTATCATGGATCGGGCCATTTCTTGAAGAATTCGATTTTTTCGCTCTACCACCCCATTTTGTTGAGGTGTTTTGGGCGCAGAAAATTCATGATTGTAACCATTTTGTTCGCAAAAAATAAGAAAGTTTGTTTCATCGAATTCCGTTCCATGATCACTCTGAATACTTTTGATGTTCCAACCTTTTTCATTTTGCAAACGTTTTGTGAGAGGAATAAAGACTTTAAGAGCATCATTTTTATAGGCAAGAAAGAACACCCATGTAAAACGAGTATAGTCGTCAACAATAACAAAAACGTACCTTTTTCCTCCTAAGGATTGAGTTCTCATTGGTCCAAAAAGGTCTAGATGAAGCAATTCCAATGGTCTGGAAGTGCTAATAGTATTTTTGGTTTTGAAGGAGGTTCTTTTTTGTTTACCTTTAACACAGGCGTCGCAAATTCTATCTTTGGAAGGTTTCAATTTAGGCAGACCTTTTACCAGTTCGTGTGACGAGATGAGTTAAAAGATCAGAATTTATATATCCAAGTCTTTTGTGCCATAACCAACTGGATTCATCAGTAACGGTTAGGCATTCTATTTTTTGATCAAAAATATCACTTAGGTGAAGACAGTAAATATTTTTATCTCGATTTGCAGTAAAGATTTCTTGATCATTTTTAAGAATGTGACAATGATTGGGAGAAAATCTAACAACATACCCATTGTCACATAGTTGACTAATACTTAAGAGATTATGTTTCAGACCACTTACCAACCAAACCTTTTCGATGCATGTTCCGTTTGTGGTGCCAATAGTGCCCATACCTATGATACTACCTTTGGTATTATCTGCAAATATCACACTTCCACCATCGCAATCTTCCAGATGTATGAAGTGTGCCTTAGTTCCAGTCATGTGTCTCGAGCATCCACTATCCAAAACCCACTTGCTGTTCAAGGATGCTTTAGATGACACCTGCAATAGTTAGTTCATTTTAGGTACCCTGGTACTCCCGGGTCCTTGGGGGTTAGTCACAGTACCTTTTGGAACCCATTTTAAAACGGTTTTAGGTTTTGGAAATTCAAAGCAATTATATTGTATGTGTCCCCATCTACCACAGTGGTAGCATTTTTTGTTTCTATTATTCCAAGGATACTTTCTTCTGCGTTTAATCTTATTCAATTCCCCTTCCAACCTAGTGTTTTCCTCAGCTAGGACTTCATTCTCGTTTAGGAGTACATCCTTTTCATTTTTGAAAAGTTCAGATAAATCTCTTAATCTTTCGTCAATGTCGTGTTTTTCTTTCATAATCTTCATAAGATTTGCCTCAAGAACTTTGTTTCTAGCAAATATTTTTTCGATTTTTTCTAGATTACTTTTTAATAGCTCTTGTATTTCATGATCTTCGCTTTCAGAATAGTATCTAGGAGAGGAAGGATTTGAGTGTACCTGACTTGCCATAAAACTGACATCTATACCATCTTCTTCATTTTCGAAAAGCTCTGGTTCCGGGTTATTCCAGGTTGCTGTCATAGATCTGGGTTGATGATGACGCTCATCCCATTGGGTTTGCATGTTTCTTGAATGTTGGTGACGATCATCCCTAAGTTGATGGAATCGTCTTAACTTTGGACACTCAGGCCTCTTATGCCCTAGTTCACCACACTCATGACATCTGGTAGGTTTGTCAAAGTTTGGTTTTCTGTAATTCCCTCTGGAATCTTTCTAGAACTTGCGCTTTGCAGCGGAAAATTGTCTAAGTTTTCTTGTGAGAAAAGCAAGTTCATCCTCTATTTCTTTTTCAGTTAGATTATCCAAGGTTGGTTCCTTTTCGACATTAAAAGCTAAATCACGTTTTTTCTCTTGGTTTTCTTGTGAAATCAGTGTCATTTCATATGATGTGAGTGAACCAATAAGTTGAGCCATAGTCATTTTATTGACATCCTTGGCCTCAAAGATAGCAGTGGTTTTGGGGTTCTACTCTCTTGGGAGTGATCTGAGGATTTTCCTAATTTGTTCTTCCTCTGTCACTCCCTTTCCTAGAGCGAACATTTGATTTACAATTTCTATGAATCGAGAATACATGTGATTTATGCTTTCACCTTGGTTCATTTGGAACATCTCAAATTGACGGGTGAGAAGAGCCACCCTTTCACTTTTAACTTGAGATGTCCCTTCATGGGTTACTTGCAACATATCCCACATATCTTTTGCTGACTCACAGGTGCTTACTCTATTATATTCTTCAATATTAAGAGCACAAGAAAGAATATATTTAGCTTTAGCATTTAAAGAAAGGATTTTTTCATCTTCTTCTGTGAACTCATCTTCTGTTTTAGGAATTTTCTTGTTTCCCTCCCCCTTAATAGGAACTTCAGGTCCTTTACTCAGGACACGCCACAATTTGTAATCAATGGAGATGAAATACTCCTTGACACGATTTTTTCAAGTGGTATAATTTGTTCCATCAAATAAAGGGGGTCTAGTGTGTGAAAGGCCCTCAGCATATAAGTTAGTGTTCAAACAAGCCATAGGATCTTTAACTTGGGTTGATTAAACCAAAAGAAAAACTTTTTTCAAGAACCTGGCTCTGATACCAATTGACAGAAATTAAAAGTGACAAAAAGCTTAAGAAAAAAACGCAATTATGTATAGCGGTTGGGCCGAAGCTTAATCCACTACCTAGGTATATTTCACCCTAGGCTTTTAAACCTGTAAAAGTATATTTTATTAGTATATTATTTTGACACAAACTGAAAAACGGAAATGGAACGATACAGAGTGGCAAAAACCACTTTCACAGCTAACGTGTAACTGGTAGATGCCTGGTACCAACACAGAGGTGTCTGGTCCTTAGCACTCTAACTTGTACACGTATTTAGCCTATCAATACACAATAACACTTATTCAAAATCAAGCAGAGGCGAGCAAAGTGAATAAGATCGTCTCTGGTACTATACGGACAGCCTATTTATACACGCAGCAGCATGCCTTTGTACAAGGTAAGATATTCTCCCTTCTCTGATTTTGGTGAATGATCCAGAGAATCCGTCATTTGATAAGGTAGGAGACAAATGTCAAATCTTCATAAAAGTGGTTAATCAAATCCTCCAATGTTCAGCCCATAATTAAATAATTATGGGATCCAAACTTCCCAAAGTCAATTAACACCAAATCTTTCCAACAAGCAGCCGAGCTTCCTTAGGAAGAATGTGTATCCAAACTTTCCAAACCGAGATCATCATCAAAAGGAATTTAGGGCTAACAAGTATTTTTTTACATGTTGGTGCTTTTGCTTTTGAGTTATTTTGATAATTTCCTACTGTAACTTCGAAAACCCCACGACAGGCATGTGCCGGTTTATCAAAACAAAAAAAAATTATTGATCATGCTCATTTAGCCACCAAAAACATTAAAGGAAGCCAGATTAACCTTTGTTGACGATTAAATTTCGTCTACTCAAATATTGACAAGTGTAAATTAAAATATTAAATATTAATTAAGTTTTCTATTTTATATTTGGGGATTTTTAAATTTAATTCCAATATTAAAAAGTTAGTTTTAATTTAATATTTTACCAGCAAACAAGAAGTCGCCAAGTGTGTAACGACCCGGTAAATCCTTTATTTACATATTTTATATTATACAAAATTTATAGGATTATTTTGTGAGTTATTGATTTCTAGAGATTATTTTTTTTCAAATATGATTTTTTTTTGTGAACTAGTGAGCATTTTACTACCTAAATATTTATAAAATATTATAAATTCCAAATATTTTTTTAAAATTTTATGCATTTGATCCTTCTAAACTTCCAGAAATTTTTAATAGATTATTTTCAACTTTTACCTATTTTTCCAAGCATTTTAGTAATTTTCGGAAAACATTGTATTTAAGTTATTAATTTGAAACCTAATTTTTAAAATGCTTAATTATTATCCAAAAATTAAAATAATAATACAAATAAATATTCTAGGTTTTATTTGACTTATAAAAATTAATTTTCGAATTTTACAATTTTATTTCTATTTTTGGGCAATTTTCGAAAAATTGGCAAAACAAGGTGTATTTTGGTCTCTTCACCTCTCCAACCCCAAATTTCATTTTTTCCTGAGAAATAAGCAATAAAATACTTAATAAATAAGAGTTTCAGAATATATATATTTTTGTTTGATTTTAGTTGATTTTATTTTATATTTTATCAAAATATCTTTACTAATACATACTCTTGAACCTCATATACATAAATAACTATATATTAGTGGTGATGCACATGGCTACATATACACACACACACATACCCACATATATATACATGGTATTTAGTAAGAATAGGTGTAAGCATATATAGCCATGTATAATGTATGGAATAGGTATTTAGTTGAATTTAATAATTGGATATTTGTGTCTAATACATGGAAGATAATTACACAAGACCATATATACCAAAATCCTCATTTTTCAGCCATTTTTCCAGCCCAAAACCGTGCACTCTCTCTTGCTCTTACACTCTCTTTCATTTTTCCTCCAAACACTTCACTTCCTCCAAATTACTACACACTTTGAAGAACAAAGGTAGGAACTCTTCTTTATACCTTAAGTAGAGGGTTTTTCTTCTTCTTCTTGAGGAGATTAGGTAAGCTTCCATACTCTTGTGCCCAAGCAATGTAAAAGAACAAGCTTGAATGGCCTAGAGTGAGAGCTTTTGCCAAACATACCTCCAAGTTGAGGGTTTTAGTTATGTTGCTAGCTTCATGTTACTTTATAGTTCATTTTATCATGTTTAACTCTTGTTGGGAGGAAGTTGAAGGATGGATAGTATTATGAGCATGATCTTGAAGATCTTATGTGATTAGTATGCTTATTTGGAGTTCTATGTGCTTACTATGCTTTCTTGGAAAACTATGTGATTATTGTGCCTTTTTACAATAACATGGCATTCTTATGTTTTATTTGGATTATTATGTGAGTTCTATGCTTATATGAGGTAGTATGAGACCATGATTCTTTAAATGAGCTAGTAGGGGAATATCCTATGTTGTCTTGAAAGTAATTGTGAAGAAAGCTCCATATATCTATTTATTATACTTTATTGTATAGTTTTATGCCTACTTTGATGATTATAGAAATATATATATATATATATGTATGTATGTATATATATATATAAATATTTAAAGTATTGTTATCTATTCATTTAGCTAATTCATATTATATTAGGTATATATATCTATATATAGTTATGTACGTATATATATATGTCTACTTATTATAGACTAATTATACACTTAGTAATACTTAGTAAGACTACTTTAATCTATATATATATATATATGGTACGTATAAGTATATATATAATTATATTCATTTTATTAGTTTATATATATATGTAGATAATTTCAATCCTCTTATATCTATATCACACTTTATATAGTTTATATATTTTTCTATCATCTTTATATATATAAACTTATCTATATCACATTTTATATATTTTATATATTTATATTAGTTATCTTTTAATCTATATATATATTTAAGTATATTTATACTAGTTATATTTTAGTCTTTATATTTATATATTTATACTGGTTATGTTTATATATTTATATTTATATTTTATCTATTTACATATTTTGCTACTATCTATTTACATATGCTTAATAAGCAAACATAAAGCTTTCATTTATACGTGTGGAGCTTACTTTGCTAAACTATGATGATGTGCATATGTGAACAAATTGCAATTGTGTGAATGGGCCCATATGTGCTGGAATGGTCTGGGGGGTGTTCCACCGGGACATACTATTGAGTAGCCGGGAGAGTTCACCACCCTTCCATCTCCTAATCCCTCCCTTGGGTAGACGGAGGGATCTACTCAAGAGAGAGGGTCGTAGAACAATACTAAGGCGTATGCCCGGGATACGACCATTGGAGGATAAGGCTGGCGGGAGAAATGTGCTGGTTGTTATTTCGGCCTGGGTAGTTATAAGGGTCACTGTCAGGTGACGAAAGGTAGAAAGTGTGAAATTATATATGTGCTATGTGTAACTAATGTGCACTTGACACCCGAGCACCTTATGTGTATAAAGAAGTGTTTCTACTCAACGTATGTTGATTCCATGTTATATTATATTTTAGATGCTTCCGAAGATAGCTTTTATGATGGTGAGGAGGAGGAACCTTTTGAAGCATTTTATTAGGAAGAAGGATGTAGGATTTTCCGCTGCGTACCTGTTTTGGGTTTTTGCTTTTGCTATGTATCAATAGTAAACTAGCAAGTCGAGACTCTCTTTTGTTGATGTACCCTTATGTAATGTACCTTATACGATGCAATTAAAAATGTATGCATGTATGTAGCCAATAATGATAGTATTAATCTAATAATAGCCATAATAATAATAATAATAATAATAAAGGGATTTCGGGGTCGTCATAGGTGGTATCAGAGCGTAGTTCTTGGGAGAACCTTTGTTTTGGTATTTATTTGGACTAATATTGGTATGCTGGATGTAGATGGATCGCCCGTCTAGTAGCAGTGGACGCATGCCTCATAGGAGGGTTGCCTCTAGTTCTAATACTTTTAGGTTTACGGAGATAGACCTCGATGAGTTAATGACAGAGATGGCCGAGTTACGTGACGAGAACCTCCAACTTCGAGAGGAGGTGAGTTGTTTGCAGTCGAGTCTCGAGAGCACACGCGCCCGACTCTACGACCTTCAGGCACGATTTCAGCGTGCAGTCGAGATCATCCACGGGAAGATGAGGGAGCTGATGGGATTTGCTGTTACACTTCTAGGCTCCAGTCCGGTAGGCGAGGCTGTTGTCCCGGAGATCCCAAGCGGGACCCAGTTCGATCCGATCACCCTTGAGTAGGGGGTGTGATGTAGCTCTTGTACATATGTGTATATATGCTTGTAGTATGTAGGTAGTGGTGTAGTAAGTAGTAGTATGGATGCTATAGCTTGCTACTTTAGTAGGATGCCTAGCTAATATCATGTCAAAGTATTTTGCATGTACATGGATGGCATGATACTTGTGTATATATCTAACGTGCCGAACTTTTGGTGTAATTATAGTTGGCCTATATAAGATAGTACTTGACTTTCTTATTATTTAAGTTCCTCACTCTAAGTTTATTTTATCTTTGGATATAGATGCCGAAGAGAACTCGAAATGAGACTGAGCCCCAGGACGAACGATTTACGGTTGTATTTGAACGGATAGCTACAATTCTTGAGAACCAGAATAACAACAATAACAACAATCACAATCAGGGGGAAACTACTGCCGACGCCTTGACTAACTTCCTAAGATTAGGACCCCCGATCTTTCGAGGTGAACCTGATGACACCAAAGCCACGAACTGGCTGGAGGCAATGGAGAAAATTTTCGAAGTGCTAAATTGTGACCCGGAGCGGAAGGTCACTTTAGCTACTTTTCGATTAGAGGACGACGCACGCCATTGGTGGAAACGCATAAGCACCAAATGGATATCCCTTCACACTTCACCTGTTTGGGAAAACTTTGTTAAAGAATTTAACTCCCAGTACGTTCCCCGAGTTATCCAAGAGAAAAGGGAACGAGAATTTCTTAGCTTGGCACAACGTGAGTCAAGCGTGGCAAAGTATGAAGCCTTGTTTACCAAGCTCGCCCGGTTCGCACCATATTTTGTTGAGAATGAGGAGAGGAAGATCTGGAAATTTATCGGCGGACTGCGACTTGAAATCCAAGATCGGTTGGCAGCAGTCCAGCTACCTACCTATACGGCAGCTGTTGAAACGGCGCTAAAGGTAGAGAGCACTATGGAACAATTGAAGTTAAAAAGGGGACAGCTGGTACGAGCGGCTGGTACAGGAGGACAAGGTGGGAGAGCCATAGGAGGACCTAACAAGATGTTTAGGCCAAACGCCCAGGGGAGTCGCGGAAATTTTTCTGGTCCCTCGTCTCAGAATCAGAAAAATATAGCTTGTTCATATTGTGGGAAGTCAAATCATACGGAAGACCGATGCTGGAATAAATCTAGGAATTGCCCAATATGTGGGAATCGTGGGCATTTCGTATTGAATTGCCCTCAGTACAAACCAGTGCCAACCCCGAATACTGGAAAGAATACAAAGGGCAATGGGAAGCAAGTGGAGAAGCCACGAATTCAAGGGAAGGTCTTTGCTATGAACCAGGCCGAGGTCGAGAATTCGGCGGTCGTGGAAGGTACGCTTCTCATTGACCGTTATGTTGCTAAAGTGTTAATGGATCCTGGTTCTACGCATTCATATATATCGACTAGTTTCTTTACTAGTTTACAAGTTCAACCTGAGGCCTTACCTTACGAATTAGAAATTACAACACCCCTTGGAACTAAATGGAAGACGGACTTAGTTTATCGAGATTGTGCATTAGAAATTGGTGGCCAAAAGATGACTGCTGACCTAGTATTACTACCCATTCATGACTTTGATGTTATTTTGGGTATGGATTGGCTAGCAACACACTACGCTCAAGTAGACTGTCATCACAAAGTTGTGCAGCTCTGTTTCCCGAATCAACCTATCATTGAAATCGTAGGGAACAAAACCACACCCGCATTACCCATTATCTCTTCCCTACAAGCCAATCGACTGCTACGGAAGGGCAATTATGCATTCCTAGCCCATATCATGAATAAGTCGGAAGATAAGAAGATGCTTGAAGAGGTGCCCATAGTTAACGAGTACCCCGATGTGTTCCCTGATGATTTGAAGGACCTACCTCCCCATCGGGAGATTGAGTTTGTAATCGAGTTGTTACCTGGAACAGCTCCGATCTCTAAGACTCCTTATAGGATGGCCCCTGCTGAGTTAAATGAGCTTAAGACCCAACTACAAGAATTACTCGATAAAGGGTTTATCCGCCCGAGCACATCACCATGGGGAGCTCCGGTACTATTTGTCAAGAAGAAAGATGGAACTTGGAGGTTATGTATCGACTATCGTCCGCTTAACCAAGTTACCATCAAGAATAAGTAACCTCTACCGAACATTGATGAGCTATTTGATCAGCTTCAAGGAGCTTCAGTTTATTCAAAACTGGATTTGAAAACCGGATATCATCAAGTACGAATTCGAGAGGAAGATATCCCTAAGACCGCCCTTAATACTCGGTACGGTCACTACGAGTTTGTGGTGATGCCATTCGGTGTAACGAATGCCCCGGCAACGTTCATGGAGTTGATGAACCGGATATTCCGACCATACCTAGACCAATTTGTAGTTGTCTTTATAGATGACATACTGGTCTACTCTAAGTCGGAAGAAGAGCACGAAAGGCACTTGAGGATAGTACTTCAGACGCTGAGGGAAGAGAAATTGTATGCCAAATTCAGCAAGTGTGAATTCTGGCTGACACAGGTGGCCTTTTTAGGACACATAGTGTCGAAGGATGGGATTGCAGTTGATCCAGGAAAAGTGAAAGCCATAGTGGAATGGAAGCAACCAATGACTGTCACGGAGGTGCGAAGTTTTCTGGGTTTGGCTGGGTATTATCGGAGATTTATCAAGGATTTCTCCAAGATTGCTCGCCCCTTAACCAGACTAACGCAAGCCAAAGTGCGGTTCATTTGGGATAACCATTGTGAAACTAGCTTTCAAGAATTGAAGGATCGATTGGTCACCGCCCCTGTATTAACTCTGCCACAGGGGAATGAAGGATTTGTAGTCTACACAGATGCGTCCAAAGAAGGACTAGGCTGTGTACTTATGCAGAAAAAAAGGGTAGTAGCTTATGCTTCGAGGAAGTTAAAACCTTATGAAGAAAACTACCCAACGCATGATCTAGAGCTGGCAGCCATTGTCTTTGCTCTTAAGAAGTGGAGACATTACCTTTTTGGTACTTCGTTTGAAGTATTTACTGACCACAAAAGTCTCAAGTATTTATTCTCTCAAAAAGAGTTGAATATGAGACAACGAAGATGGTTAGAATTGCTAGCTGATTTTAATTGCGACATTCTATACCATCCGGGTAAAGCGAATGTCGTAGCTGATGCTTTAAGCAGAAAGGCTAGCCTAGCCTGCTTAATGATACAAGAATGGAAATTTTAGAAGACATCTCAAGTTGGAAACCTAAAGAACGGGAGTTTGGAGTTGTGTTTTCACAACTACATGCTCAGCCCGTGATACTTCAGCGAATTAAAGAAGCACAAGAAATGGACGACGAACTCCGAAGGGTTAAAGAGAGGGTTAAACTCGGCCAAGAAAAGGAGTTCGCATTGCCAAACGATGGAATTTTGAGATTTCGAAATCGAATATGTGTTCCAAACAGTGAGCAACTGAAAAGGGAGATATTAGAGGAATGCCATAACACCAAGTACACAATACATCCAGGGACAAACAAGATGTATCAAGATGTGAGACGACAGTACTGGTGGCCCAAAATGAAAAGGCAGATAGCAGAGTTTGTGGCAAAGTGCTTAACTTGTCAACAAGTTAAAGCAAGCCACCAGAAGCCCTTTGGGTTATTGCAACCTCTTCCAATCCCTGAGTGGAAATGGGAACACATTACGATGGATTTCGTTATGGGACTACCACGAACACAGAGAGGTCACGATGCAGTATGGGTGGTCGTGGACAGACTCACAAAAAGCGCCCATTTTCTTGCATTTGCTAAGACCTATTCGCTAGATAAGATGGCAGAAATCTATAAAATGAGATTGTTCGCTTACACGGTGTCCCAGTAAGTATAGTATCTGACCGAGACCCTCGGTTTGTCTCAAAATTTTGGCAAGGATTGCAGAAGGCTTTGGAGACTAAGTTGAATTTTAGTACGGCTTATCACCCACAAACAGATGGACAGACTGAAAGAGTTATCCAGATTCTTGAAGACATGCTTAGAGCGTGTACCTTAGATTTTGGTGGGAATTGGGATCGACACTTGCCCCTCACAGAGTTCGCCTATAACAACAGTTACCAAGCCACGATAGGCGTGGCCCCGTTTGAGGCTCTTTATGGAAGAAAGTGTAGATCCCCAGTTTGTTGGAGTGAAGTGGGTGAAAGTAAGCTAATAGGCCCAGATCTGATTCGTGAGACAACAGAAACGATCAAGATGATAAAGAAAAGGATGGAGACAGCACAAAGTCGTCAGAAGAGTTATGCTGACCGACGACGAAAAAACTTGGAGTTCGAAGTAGGTGACTTCGTATTCTTAAAAGTCTCGCCAAGAAAAGGTGTTTTGAGGTTTGGGAGAAAGGGCAAGCTTAACCCACGCTATATTGGACCTTTTGAGATACTTGCGAGAGTGGGGAAAGTTGCCTACCGATTATCCTTACCCCCAACTTTGGCAGAAGTACATAACGTATTTCATGTGTCTATGCTTAAGAAATACCATCCTGATCCCTCTCATGTTGTCGACCATGAGTCCCTCGACATTAGTCCAGACTTGACCTATGTCGAAGAGCCAGTGAGGATCCTAGACTTCCAAGAACACACCTTGAGAAACAAAACCATAAAATTAGTTCGTGTTCTATGGAAGGATCATGGGATTGAAGAGAGTACGTGGGAACGACTGGAAGAGATGCAAGAGAAATACCCACAGTTGTTCGATTAGGCTTCGACTCAATTTCGAGGACGAAATTTTCTAAGGAGGGGAGGATGTAACGACCCGGTAAATCCTTTATTTACATATTTTATATTATACAAAATTTATAGGATTATTTTGTGAGTTATTGATTTCTAGAGATTATTTTTTTTCAAATATGATTTTTTTTGTGAACTAGTGAGCATTTTACTACCTAAATATTTATAAAATATTATAAATTCCAAATATTTTTTTAAAATTTTATGCATTTGATCCTTCTAAACTTCCAGAAATTTTTAATAGATTATTTTCAACTTTTACCTATTTTTCCAAGCATTTTAGTAATTTTCGGAAAACATTGTATTTAAGTTATTAATTTGAAACCTAATTTTTAAAATGCTTAATTATTATCCAAAAATTAAAATAATAATACAAATAAATATTCTAGGTTTTATTTGACTTATAAAAATTAATTTTCGAATTTTACAATTTTATTTCTATTTTTGGGCAATTTTCGAAAAATTGGCAAAACAAGGGGTATTTTGGTCTCTTCACCTCTCCAACCCCAAATTTCATTTTTTCCTGAGAAATAAGCAATAAAATACTTAATAAATAAGAGTTTCAGAATATATATATTTTTGTTTGATTTTAGTTGATTTTATTTTATATTTTATCAAAATATCTTTACTAATACATACTCTTGAACCTCATATACATAAATAACTATATATTAGTGGTGATGTACATGGCTACATATACACACACACACATACCCACATATATATACATGGTATTTAGTAAGAATAGGTGTAAGCATATATAGCCATGTATAATGTATGGAATAGGTATTTAGTTGAATTTAATAATTGGATATTTGTGTCTAATACATGGAAGATAATTACACAAGACCATATATACCAAAATCCTCATTTTTCAGCCATTTTTCCAGCCCAAAACCGTGCACTCTCTCTTGCTCTTACACTCTCTTTCATTTTTCCTCCAAACACTTCACTTCCTCCAAATTACTACACACTTTGAAGAACAAAGGTAGGAACTCTTCTTTATACCTTAAGTAGAGGGTTTTTCTTCTTCTTCTTGAGGAGATTAGGCAAGCTTCCATACTCTTGTGCCCAAGCAATGTAAAAGAACAAGCTTGAATGGCCTAGAGTGAGAGCTTTTGCCAAACATACCTCCAAGTTGAGGGTTTTAGTTATGTTGCTAGCTTCATGTTACTTTATAGTTCATTTTATCATGTTTAACTCTTGTTGGGAGGAAGTTGAAGGATGGATAGTATTATGAGCATGATCTTGAAGATCTTATGTGATTAGTATGCTTATTTGGAGTTCTATGTGCTTACTATGCTTTCTTGGAAAACTATGTGATTATTGTGCCTTTTTACAATAACATGGCATTCTTATGTTTTATTTGGATTATTATGTGAGTTCTATGCTTATATGAGGTAGTATGAGACCATGATTCTTTAAATGAGCTAGTAGGGGAATATCCTATGTTGTCTTGAAAGTAATTGTGAAGAAAGCTCCATATATCTATTATTATACTTTATGTATAGTTTTATGCCTACTTTGATGATTATAGAAATATATATATATATATATGTATGTATATATATATATATATAAATATTTAAAGTATTGTTATCTATTCATTTAGCTAATTCATATTATATTAGGTATATATATCTATATATAGTTATGTACGTATATATATATGTCTACTTATTATAGACTAATTATACACTTAGTAATACTTAGTAAGACTACTTTAATCTATATATATATATATATGGTACGTATAAGTATATATATAATTATATTCATTTTATTAGTTTATATATATATGTAGATAATTTCAATCCTCTTATATCTATATCACACTTTATATAGTTTATATATTTTTCTATCATCTTTATATATATAAACTTATCTATATCACATTTTATATATTTTATATATTTATATTAGTTATCTTTTAATCTATATATATATTTAAGTATATTTATACTAGTTATATTTTAGTCTTTATATTTATATATTTATACTGGTTATGTTTATATATTTATATTTATATTTTATCTATTTACATATTTTGCTACTATCTATTTACATATGCTTAATAAGCAAACATAAAGCTTTCATTTATACGTGTGGAGCTTACTTTGCTAAACTATGATGATGTGCATATGTGAACAAATTGCAATTGTGTGAATGGGCCCATATGTGCTGGAATGGTCTGGGGGGTGTTCCACCGGGACCTACTATTGAGTAGCCGGGAGAGTTCACCACCCTTCCATCTCCTAATCCCTCCCTTGGGTAGACGGAGGGATCTACTCAAGAGAGAGGGTCGTAGAACAATACTAAGGCGTATGCCCGGGATACGACCATTGGAGGATAAGGCTGGCGGGAGAAATGTGCTGGTTGTTATTTCGGCCCTGGGTAGTTATAAGGGTCACTGTCAGGTGACGAAAGGTAGAAAGTGTGAAATTATATATGTGCTATGTGTAACTAATGTGCACTTGACACCCGAGCACCTTATGTGTATAAAGAAGTGTTTCTACTCAACGTATGTTGATTCCATGTTATATTATATTTTAGATGCTTCGAAGATAGCTTTTATGATGGTGAGGAGGAGGAACCTTTTGAAGCATTTTATTAGGAAGAAGGATGTAGGATTTTCCGCTGCGTACCTGTTTTGGGTTTTTGCTTTTGCTATGTATCAATAGTAAACTAGCAAGTCGAGACTCTCTTTTGTTGATGTACCCTTATGTAATGTACCTTATACGATTGCAATTAAAAATGTATGCATGTATGTAGCCAATAATGATAGTATTAATCTAATAATAGCCCACTAAGAATAATAATAATAATAAAGGGATTTCGGGGTCGTCATAGGTGGTATCAGAGAGTAGTTCTTGGGAGAACCTTGTTTTGGTATTATTTGGCCTAATATTGGTATGTGGATGTAGATGGAATCGCCAGTCTAGTAGCAGTGGACGCATGCCTCATAGGAGGGTTGCCTCTAGTTCTAATACTTTTAGGTTTACGGAGATAGACCTCGATGAGTTAATGACTAGAGATGGCCGAGGTTACGTGACGAGAACCTCCAACTTCGAGAGGAGGTGAGTTGTTTGCAGTCGAGTCTCGAGAGCACACGCGCCCGACTCTACGACCTTCAGGCACGATTTCAGCGTGCAGTCGAGATCATCCACGGGAAGACTGAGGGAGATGATGGGATTTGCTGTTACACTTCTAGGCTCCAGTCGGTAGGCGAGGCTGTTGTCCCGGAGATCCCAAGCGGGACCCAGTTCGATCCGATCACCCTTGAGTAGGGGGTGTGATGTAGCTCTTGTACATATGTGTATATATGCTTGTAGTATGTAGGTAGTGGTGTAGTAAGTAGTAGTATGGATGCCTATAGCTTGCTACTTTTAGTTAGGATGCCCTAGCTAATATCATGTCAAAGTATTTTGCATGTACATGGATGGCATGATACTTGTGTATATATCTAACGTGCCGAACTTTTGGGT
>CM047886.1:9546091-9558657 GCA_026212405.1 Petrea volubilis
GAAGGATTCTTATATTACCTTTCTGGACATGATCTCGCAATAAATGATGTTGAATATCTATGTGTTTGGTGCGAGAGTGAAAAACAGGGTTTTTTGAAATACTAATGGCGCTGGTGTTGTCACAGTATATTGGTATAGTCTCATAATTTAGTCCGAAGTCCGTGAGTGTCTGTTTCATCCATAGTATTTGGGTACAACAGCTACCCAGTGCCATGTATTCAGCTTCAGTGGTTGAGAGAGCCACTACACTTTGTTTCTTACAAGACCAGCTGACAAGATATTTGCCAAGGTATTAGCATGTGCCAGTGGTACTCTTTCGATCGATCTTGCAACCTGCATAGTCAGCATCTGAAAAACCAGACATATCAAAGTAATTTGAGATTGGGTACCAGAGTCCATATCTGGTTGTTCCCTTTAAATAACGAAGAATCCGTTTAACAGCTGTAAAATGAGATTCCTTTGAACATGACTGGAATCGTGCACAGACAGCTGTTGCATACAGTATATCTGGGCAACTAGCAGTGAGATAGAGTAGGCTTCCAATCATACCTCGATACAGTTTTTCATCAACTGATTTACCTGTTTTATCCTTGTCTAGTTTTGAAGATGTACACATACGTGTGGACATTGGATTGCATGATTCCATGTGGTATTTTTTGAGTACTCCGTTTAAGTATTTCTCTTGACACAAGAATATCCCATTTTCAGATTGTCTGATTTGGAGGCCAAGAAAAAACTTGAGTTCTCCCATCATACTCATCTCGAATTCCTGTTCCATGCTTTTTGAGAAATCCTTACAAAGAAGAACATTAGTGCTGCCAAAAATAATATCGTCAACATATATTTGAACCAATAGAATGTCTTGGTTCTGATTCTTTATAAATAGGGTTGGATCACTTGATCCAACAGTGAAATCATTTGAGACCAAATAAAGGCTTAGTCTTTCATACCAAGCACGAGGTGCTGTTTCAGGCCGTAAAGAGCTTTTGATAATTTGAAAACGTGTGTGGGAAAATCTTGGTTTATGAAACCAGGAGGTTGTTCAACAAAAACGTTTCATTAATAAAACCATTTAAAAAAGCACTTTTGACATCCATTTGAAAGAGAGAGAATTTTTTGAAACATGAAAAAGCAAGCAACATGCGTATAGATTCTAACCTTGCAACAGGGGCGTAGGTTTCGTCAAAATCTATGCCCTCTTGTTGACAATATCCTTTGGCAACGAGTCGAGCCTTGTTTCTAGTTACCTGTCCACTTTCATCCAATTTGTTGTGAAATACCCATTTGGTACCAATAACCATTTGGTTCTTAGGTCTTTCTACCAGGTCCCATACCTGATTTTTTTGAAATTGGGCTAATTCTTCTTCCATAGCTTTTACCCAATTTGGATCCTCTAGAGCTTCCTTTGTGTTGTGTGGTTCTGTCATGGATATGAACGCACTTTGGTCCTTATTTTGTGATCTGGTGGTGATACCAGACTTGGGATCACCTATGATTTTGTCCACAGGATGGCTGGATGCGTGTTTAAATTTTCTGTGTGGTAGAGTATTTTTCTCAAGTGATGACTCTCCCTCTTTATCATTAGGCTTGGTATCAACCTGTTTTTCTGGAATTTCTTTAGGAAAAAAGAGAATATCTGAGTCATCATAGCTCAAGGATTCCTTGGCTTTGCTGTTAGTCTCATCAAAAACAATGTGAATTGATTCTTGAACATAATTTTTTCGTTTATTAAACACTCTTTAGGCTTTGCTTTTTGTGGCATAGCCAACGAAAATCCCTTCCTCAGTTTTAGAATCGAATTTACTCAAGTGGTCTCTATCATTTAAAATGAAACATTTACATCCAAAAATCTTAAAATATGAAACAGTTGGAATCCTGCCAGACCAGAGTTCATAAGGTGTTTTTTGTAAAAGCGGCCTTATGAATACTCGATTTGAAATGTAGCATGCAGTGTTGACAGCTTCAGCCCATAAATGCATGGGTACATTGTATTCGTGTATCATGGATCGGGCCATTTCTTGAAGAATTCGATTTTTTCGCTCTACCACCCTATTTTGTTGAGGTGTTTTGGGCGCAGAAAATTCATGATTGTAACCATTTTGTTCGCAAAAAATAAGAAAGTTTGTTTCATCGAATTCCGTTCCATGATCACTCTGAATACTTTTGATGTTCCAACCTTTTTCATTTTGCAAACGTTTTGTGAGAGGAATAAAGACTTTAAGAGCATCATTTTTATAGGCAAGAAAGAACACCCATGTAAACGAGTATAGTCGTCAACAATAACAAAAACGTACCTTTTTCCTCCTAAGGATTGAGTTCTCATTGGTCCAAAAAGGTCTAGATGAAGCAATTCCAATGGTCTGGAAGTGCTAATAGTATTTTTGGTTTTGAAGGAGGTTCTTTTTTGTTTACCTTTAACACAGGCGTCGCAAATTCTATCTTTGGAAGGTTTCAATTTAGGCAGACCTTTTACCAGTTCGTGTGACGAGATGAGTTAAAAGATCAGAATTTATATGTCCAAGTCTTTTGTGCCATAACCAACTGGATTCATCAGTAACGGTTAGGCATTCTATTTTTTGATCAAAAATATCACTTAGGTGAAGACAGTAAATATTTTTATCTCGATTTGCAGTAAAGATTTCTTGATCATTTTTAAGAATGTGACAATGATTGGGAGAAAATCTAACATACCCATTGTCACATAGTTGACTAATACTTAAGAGATTATGTTTCAGACCACTTACCAACCAAACCTTTTCGATGCATGTTCCGTTTGTGGTGCCAATAGTGCCCATACCTATGATACTACCTTTGGTATTATCTGCAAATATCACACTTCCACCATCGCAATCTTCCAGATGCATGAAGTGTGTCTTAGTTCCAGTCATGTGTCTCGAGCATCCACTATCCAAAACCCACTTGCTGTTCAAGGATGCTTTAGATGACACCTGCAATAGTTAGTTCATTTTAGGTACCCTGGTACTCCCGGGTCCTTGGGGGTTAGTCACGGTACCTTTTGGAACCCATTTTAAAACGGTTTTAGGTTTTGGAAATTCAAAGCAATTATATTGTATGTGTCCCCATCTACCACAGTTGTAGCATTTTTTGTTTCTATTATTCCAAGGATACTTTCTTCTGCGTTTAATCTTATTCAATTCCCCTTCCAACCTAGTGTTTTCCTCAGCTAGGACTTCATTCTCGTTTAGGAGTACATCCTTTTCATTTTTGAAAAGTTCAGATAAATCTCTTAATCTTTCGTCAATGTCGTGTTTTTCTTTCATAATCTTCATAAGATTTGCCTCAAGAACTTTGTTTCTAGCAAATAATTTTTCGATTTTTTCTAGATTACTTTTTAATAGCTCTTGTATTTCATGATCTTCGCTTTCAGAATAGTATCTAGGAGAGGAAGGATTTGAGTGTACCTGACTTGCCATAAAACTGACATCTATACCATCTTCTTCATTTTCGAAAAGCTCTGGTTCCGGGTTATTCCAGGTTGCTGTCATAGATCTGGGTTGATGATGACGCTCATCCCATTGGGTTTGCATGTTTCTTGAATGTTGGTGACGATCATCGCTAAGTTGATGGAATCGTCTTAACTTTGGACACTCAGGCCTCTTATGCCCTAGTTCACCACACTCATGACATCTGGTAGGTTTGTCAAAGTTTGGTTTTCTGTAATTCCCTCTGGAATCTTTCTAGAACTTGCGCTTTGCAGCGGAAAATTGTCTAAGTTTTCTTGTGAGAAAAGCAAGTTCATCCTCTATTTCTTTTTCAGTTAGATTATCCAAGGTTGGTTCCTTTTCGACATTAAAAGCTAAATCACGTTTTTTCTCTTGGTTTTCTTGTGAAATCAGTGTCATTTCATATGATGTGAGTGAACCAATAAGTTGAGCCATAGTCATTTTATTGACATCTTTGGCCTCAAAGATAGCAGTGGTTTTGGGGTTCCACTCTCTTGGGAGTGATCTGAGGATTTTTCTAATTTGTTCTTCCTCTGTCACTCCCTTTCCTAGAGTGAACATTTGATTTACAATTTCTATGAATCGAGAATACATGTGATTTATGCTTTCACCTTGGTTCATTTGGAACATCTCAAATTGACGGGTGAGAAGAGCCACCCTTTCACTTTTAACTTGAGATGTCCCTTCATGGGTTACTTGCAACATATCCCACATATCTTTTGCTGACTCACAGGTGCTTACTCTATTATATTCTTCAATATTAAGAGCACAAGAAAGAATATATTTAGCTTTAGCATTTAAAGAAAGGATTTTTTCATCTTCTTCTGTGAACTCATCTTCTGTTTTAGGAATTTTCTTGTTTCCCTCCCCCTTAATAGGAACTTCAGGTCCTTTACTCAGGACACGCCACAATTTGTAATCAATGGAGATGAAATACTCCTTGACACGATTTTTTCAAGTGGTATAATTTGTTCCATCAAATAAAGGGGGTCTAGTGTGTGAAAGGCCCTCAGCATATAAGTTAGTGTTTAAACAAGCCATAGGATCTTTAACTTGGGTTAATTAAACCAAAAGAAAAACTTTTTTCAAGAACCTGGCTCTGATACCAATTGACAGAAATTAAAAGTGACAAAAAGCTTAAGAAAAAAATGCAATTATGTATAGCGGTTGGGCCGAAGCTTAATCCACTACCTAGGTATATTTCACCATAGGCTTTTAAACCTGTAAAAGTATATTTTATTAGTATATTATTTTGACACAAACTGAAAAACGAAAATGGAACGATACAGAGTGGCAAAAACCACTTTCACAGCTAACGTGTAACTGGTAGATGCCTGGTACCAACACAGAGGTGTCTGGTCCTTAGCACTCTAACTTGTACACGTATTTAGCCTATCAATACACAATAACACTTATTCAAAATCAAGCAGAGGCGAGCAAAGTGAATAAGATCGTCTCTGGTACTATACGGACAGCCTATTTATACACCACGCAGCATGCCTTTGTACAAGGTAAGATATTCTCCCTTCTCTGATTTTGGTGAATGATCCAGAGAATCCGTCATTTGATAAGGTAGGAGACAAATGTCAAATCTTCATAAAAGTGGTTAATCAAATCCTCCAAGGTTCAGCCCATAATTAAATAATTATGGGATCCAAACTTCCCAAAGTCAATTAACACCAAATCTTTCCAACAAGCAGCCGAGCTTCCTTAGGAAGAATGTGTATCCAAACTTTCCAAACCGAGATCATCATCAAAAGGAATTTAGGGCTAACAAGTATTTTTTTACATGTTGGTGCTTTTGCTTTTGAGTTATTTTGATAATTTCCTACTGTAACTTCGAAAACCCCACGACAGGCATGTGCCGGTTTATCAAAACAAAAAAAAAATTATTGATCATGCTCATTTAGCCACCAAAAACATTAAAGGAAGCCAGATTAACCTTTGTTGACGATTAAATTTCGTCTACTCAAATATTGACAAGTGTAAATTAAAATATTAAATATTAATTAAGTTTTCTATTTTATATTTGGGGATTTTTAAATTTAATTCCAATATTAAAAAGTTAGTTTTAATTTAATATTTTACCAGCAAATAAGAAGTCGCCAAGTGGCAATATGAAGTGTCCCGACCAATCAAATCAAGTCTTACAGCTTGAAAGTCCAAAACTAATAAAATGGTGACAAGTGGCATATTTTGGTCACGTGGACCAATCAATCATGACAAGCAAATAATATTATTTTCTCTTTATATTTATATTAAAGAGATAAATACTGAAGAAGTTGGTAGACATCCGAAAACCCTGCATAAACGCCTATATAAGGGGGTCATTCGAGGCTAAAAAAAAAGGATCAAGAAGTCTTCAAGAGCCGGAGAGATCAAGAAGTCTTCAAGAGCCAGAGACGTTAAGAAGTCTTCAAAGCAAGAGAAACCAAGAAGATCCTGAAGTTCTTTCAAGTCAAGCTCAAGAAGATTCATGAAGATCCAGGCGACATTTCAGGTGTTCTTCACAAAAGTCATCAAATCAAGGTGTTCGCCCCGCATTTTAGCATTTCTCACAAATCAAATCCACGATGATTAAGGCAACGTTCAAGGCATTTTTCATGAAAATCATCCAAATAAGGCGTTTGATCTGCAGTCAAGGTGTCAAACCAGCAAATCGACATTTTTTCTCCAAGTCAAATCCACGGTATTCACGGCATCCTTCACGGTATTCATCAAAATTTTATACGTAATCAAGCCACAAAGCCTACGAATCACATTATTGATCATACCCATTGCCCTTACTTGAGTATCCTAGGCAGATTGAACTACCCCCATAAATTGGTTATGTGAAGTCCATATGTGCATAAAGCTAAGGAGTGCCTCACTTGCCACCTTGAATTATGAAATTGCACCAACAGTGGAGAATAATAAGAAATAAATCTGGCTAAGTGAGCAACCCTCATGTAGCTAAAAAGATCAAGCCTGGCCACATTATGGAGAATTCTATCTAGCTTTTCACACAGTGTTATTAGTCTAGGTGTATTCTGACCCTTCAAATGATGTGTCCTCTAGTCCACACACTTCGATACACTCATTAAATTCTTTCACGTCCCCAATACTAGGGGCCACACCCGCTTTTTCTCCTGAAGTCTACGAATAATGTTAAAGTCACAACCAATTATCCAAGGATCATTAGTGCAAAGCTCGTTCAATGCTTCCCACAAAGGCCTCCTTACTCGGTTACATTGAGCATAGACAATTGAATAGAAAAACTTACTTTCACATTGAAGTGATTTTATTTTCAAATGCAGAAGTTGGTCCGTATCATTAAGTACCATCGCATTCCAAGATTGATCCTATAGACACTAGATATGGTTAGAGCAATTAGAAATCAGAGAGGTGAATCCCATTTTATATATATCCAAACTTGTCAAGTGTTGTTTTTTTGGTCCAGAACAGCCACCACCTTGTTAGTGACCTTTATTTTACCTACATAATCATGTTTCAGAGGGTTGCAAAAACCCCTGCTATTCCCAATAAAAAGATTAGGCATGATTGAAAGAATTAGGACCAGCTGTAGCGACCTTGCTTCTGGTAATTATATCAATTTTTCTTAAAATTTTCTTCTTCGTAAATTTAACCGATTTCCTTTGTGCCATATCCATTTTAGAAACATAGTTCATGGAAGTCTCTAAGTTAGCATCAGTGACCTCGATATCAGAAGCACCTTGTATGAATTACCTCTGTATCAATAACATTTGGTTCAGAGAATGGAGAGGCAAGCACCTCAATTGTTTTAAATAGGGAATCTGGTCTCTTTGAATAATCCACTGGGTCAATTATATTTAGCCCCTCGATATTCCCAAGAACGATAAGGAATAACTTGGAAGAGACAAATGTGCCTCTTCTTATGGAATTTCCATCCCTCGTTAGGATCATCTATAACAGGAACAACTGGCTTAGAGTCATTAAGCATAGACACTTCATGCAAACTAGTGGAATCCGTGTCTCTATTGTCTTTGAATAAGCCAGAATCTTCTTGAAGGCCCTCCAATGCTAACTTTGTTTGATGCAAAGTACTAAGGAACTCAGCTACCCTTGAACTACCTCCCCCAATCTCCTTTTCACCACCCAAATATTCTACCTCAGTAGCAACACCTAAATGCTCTCTATCTC
The DNA here is from genome assembly GCA_026212405.1 of Petrea volubilis. Classification (NCBI taxonomy): domain Eukaryota; kingdom Viridiplantae; phylum Streptophyta; class Magnoliopsida; order Lamiales; family Verbenaceae; genus Petrea; species Petrea volubilis. The sequence continues at coordinate 9,553,717 of CM047886.1, forward strand.
CAATTTCCAACTCTGGTGCCACAGTAGAATCCATTTCCAACCCATGATTAATCATAGGATGTTTTCATTCTTAACTAGAATGATCCCATTGTCTGCAACTCACACAATAAGCAGGCACTTTTTTCTAGATGAGCCTCTTGAAAAAACAAACAAGGCCCATCCCAAATCCATAAACCTTCTCTAGGTATTTTGGTAATATCAATTTCTATACAAGCTAGTGCAAGGCTTAGTCTAGTAAGGTCAACAGTGGGCTCATCAATAGGCATAAGGCTACCCAAGACACCACATATGGTGTACATGGCTTCTTTTTGGAATACATGCGCTAATAACCCCAGGATGGACACCCATACTGAAGCAAAAGGAGCCTCCACCATAGGGTCAAAATCTGGTGTCCGCTTTCACAACCCCATAGGGTAATCACTGAAATTGGAGACTCTTTTCATCCATAGCCTCTCCCCTGATTCTACTAAATGACTCAAAACATGAGTGCGAATAAGAAGCCCCAATCAAAAGTCCCCTGAAAGCCCCAATATAGTTAAATAATAGTGTAAAGCACTTATAGACGGGTAACCATAGGAGAACTTATCCACCAGAGCAAATCTGAAATAACTACAAAGGGATTACCTTTCCTTATAGCTAAATTGAACACTGGGAAATCCCTTGAAGTCCTTTAATTCTGACCCCGCAGGTTGAAAAATCAAAAAGGTCTATGGCTTTTTTCATTGCATTCTAATCTCGAGCCAAAACATTAGAGGTAACAGAAAAAAATTCATGTCGTAGCATCAGCATAAGAGCACACACCAGTGGAATCAGAAATCGCTGAGGATACCACCGTTGATCGTTGTATAGCTACAGCCGCCATATTTAGAAAGTTTACTCAAAAAAGCAAGTGTAGAGAGAGAAGCTAGATTGGCCATGAAAAACTTTCTAAGAAGCTAGATTGGCCTCAAAACAAGTTTAAAAAATGTTGATTGGGCCTTAAACTGGTTGCTTTAGTCTTTTGGCAATTTTATAATGCTCAAGTCTGGTTTACCTCGAGTTTTATTTTCATTATTTTGGACTTTAACAACTCAAAACTAATGGATTTGGAGTGAAATTTCATTCATTAACTCATCTATCACCCTCTTTTAGCCACAAAAAATGTTTTAACAAAGCTAGATTAGTCATAATTCATGTTTGAAGGTAGTTCTTTTAGGTACATTTGCAAATCTATAATGCTCAAATCTGGTTGAACTTATGTTTACTTTGATCATTTTGGACTTTAACAACTCAATACTAATGGATTTCGGTTGAATTTTCATACATTGACCCATTTATAACCCTCTTTTAGCCACAAAAAATATTGAGCAAAATTAAATTAGTCTTAATTTATGATTCAAACACATCCAAGAGACCATCCAATCCCTCAGTAGTGTCTTCCCCCAGAACCTTCATGGCATAGATGATGCTCTCGATTGTGGACAAATATCCAGCCATCGGTTGATGCCTCAGCTCACTTTACAAACTCAACTTATCTAAATCCAACCTTGCATGTGGCAAAAAACCTCAACCAAGGGTTCTCATTGTACATTCTCTTTGCCTTGGCCCATGTTCCATCAAACACTATCAGATTCTTGATTTCAAAATTTAAAGCCTTAACATCAACCGATCTTTCACTTGGAAATAAAAGAGTCGGGCCAGGAGGGACTCTAATTTCAAATTCTTCACTTTCTTCATTGCCGCCTTCCAACAGCTTTCTTCAGAGCTTTTTCACAGAAAAATCCTTTCCTTGTAAATCATCAGCCTTATCCAAGCCAAATAGCTTATCCAAACTCATTTCTTCACACTCGTTTTAGGAGCTGATGGCTCCATATTTTCCAATGCTAAAACTGATTGCAGTTGCTTCAGTCCCTCAAAGATACTTCTTTCCTGCTGAGGAATTTAGATATCAAGGATAAAATCATTTTTAATTCTTTGGGTAGATCTTTTAATTTAATTAACAGTCTCTGTCTTTACTAGGATTGCTGACAAGAGCGATTGTAAAGTGGTTGCTTACTCAGCCCTTATTAGTGCCTCTAAGAAAATTGTAAAGCGTTGTTTATTGCGCGCTTAAATCCTGATCAAATAGTCAAGTTTTAATATGTCGACGCCGTTAATGAGGTGACTACTAAAAGTTCTAAATTTAGAGCATGTAAAACACAGTATTAATTTATTTTGCAATCAGAGTTTCTATTATCATTGATTAGCTCGCAGTAGAGAGATTGTAGTTAATATTTTGAAGACTGGCTGCTCTGGAAATGCCACGACGCTATATATCATTTTATCAATGATCATTTTCTAACTTTGAGGCACATCATAATCTGCCTTCGTTCAGCAACTCGATCATCCATCGCAATTCGATCAGCCGTGCATTTATCAAATATGCCGACACCAAAATGTTTGGCCATGAGCACTACACACATCGAGGCATGCGGTCACTATTTTATATATATATATATATATATATTTACACACACACACACACACACACACAACAGGCATAGAGCCTACATACACGCAAATTACATATACATGTGCTTAATATATGTACAAAATGACAAAATAATGATGGGGTTGCGAGTTAAACATTGATCCCGCCATTCCACCGATTACTAGCAGATTCTACGCAGGCAGATCTGCTCAACTTCAGCCGCTTGTGCCGGCCAAACAGATCTCTGTACACCTCTGCTCACATGACAATTCACTGTAACGTGAAAGACTTCACATACGGCTGAGCAGAATATACCACGAATTATTTACACACTAGGATTTTTGACTAAACGACCAACTGAGATCATACACATATCCCAACCCTCGACCAAAATCAGATTCACGTGAGAATAGGGTATTGGCCACACAGGTGCAGCAAAATAGCAGATCATTCAACAAAATAGAATAGAACATAGGTCAAAGTTACAATTTCAAGATTCAGCACAACAATGTTGAAGAGGCAACTCCTACAATCAGAATCTACAATTGCACCGCAATTTACGATACAAGTGTATTCGCACAGTCAAATCATAGATTGCGTAGTGAAAAATGTAAAATTAAGAGAAAAGCAAAAAATTACAGCACTTCAAGCCAGTTGAGCACAATTGCCTCCAAATTACAGCCTACAGGGTGTCCACCACAGGAAACAATACTTGAGCAAGATTCCAGCTCAGCCTGCATACTGCCTTAGAACCACGTCCATGCATCCCAAGTTCTACAAAGTTAAGAAGCCAGAATATTATTCAGGCACCATAGCAGGACATCTGTATACAAATAACCAAAAATTAGAGCAGCTCACAACACGGAAAATTGCTCTAAATCTAACTTGGTCAGAAGTAAATCAAAAGTCCAGTGAAAACCCCAGCATAACATAAAATATCAGAGTTCAGACCATATCAAACATCAATTAAACCATTTAGTCTCTCTTCCATGCACATTAAAGATGTGGCGTGAAAATCTATCAAATATCAATTAGTATTAAGTATATTTTATTAACAAGGTGCTTCTCTCTTGGATAGGTTTTAGACGTTTTGATAAAATGAAAATCACTGATTGCGAACTGAAATGAAGAAACATCATTTTGGAAGTGAATACAAGTAGAAAAGGTCCACCAATGGTGATGCGAGAAAAACAAGTAAAAGATTCTTGCCAACGCTAACTATTAGTTTCTACAAAGGGTTACCACAGAGGCTATATTAATGGGGTAAGAATTAGATACATAATAGAGTGGAAGGGGAGAGAGAACCTACTTTACAACAATTTCTCACTTCATGTGCCAACACTAAGATAGGCTCCGATGGAAATTCCGAGAGATTCTTTCATCATATTACCGAGAAAATAAATACAACGCTTTACTGCAATAAAAATTGGTTCCTTTCACATTTTAATTTTCATGAACAGCATCCAGTAAAAACCTAATTGAGTATAAACTGAAAGCAGCAGATGTTTCACTTCATTAGATAACTGGAAAGACTTCAAGTGGAAACACTTCAAATGAGGTCCAGATTCTAGATGTTATCCGCTTTACCACCAGGGTTTCTCAAGAAATTGAGAGAGTTACTTTCATGAGAATATTTAAGAAATATATTGTACACAAAGGACTGAAACAGAATAGATGCATACAAATGTTTACAGATGCTACTATCTAGGATAGGAAGTCTTGAAGATGATACATGTAAAAAAAAATTTAGTTATCAATGGATGAATAAATGGAATTATGTTGAAATATTGAAAACAGAACCAAAAAGAAATACCACAAGTTTTTTTTATTATACCCATAGATGTTAAGAAATCATCAACAATACAAGTTTAAATAGACATAAAAATTCATATATAAGTAGTTTTAAGATTTCATACAGCTCTAGGAGTGTCCTAAGTAGCAATATCTCAAGATATTATCACATATTAGATAGTTAACTTTGTATACAAAGTGCAAGAAAGCAAGATTCAAAGATTTCCTTAAAACAAAGATTTTTATCCAATTAATTACGTTCAATATGAATAGGGAATATTCAGAAGGGAAATGAACAATGACAATATATGTTGTGAGGTTCATCACAGTACACAGACTCATGACAACAATCTCTCTGACACAGAGAGCTCTTAATACCAGCAAAGTCATCTGTTATCCAGACACAAAATCTTATCGCGAGCTTGCATTAATAATGCAACTAGTTCATCATTGGGATCTGCCCACATACGCAATATATGGCCTGGATCTCAGCCTTCTATTTCAATATAACAGCAATGAAATGTGCCACAATTCTTAAACTACAAACATTTAGAGAAAACAGATAGCAAAATTCATAACCAAGAAAAAGTGCAAACATAAACAAGGTTGGAAGAACAAAGCGGTTAATCAAATGGCAGCATGAGAATGGTAAATAAGTTTTTTCACTAAAAAGCCCATTCAGATAGCTTCTGTAAATTTTG
>CM047886.1:9559157-9591157 GCA_026212405.1 Petrea volubilis
TTCATCTTTGTTCCCCCCATTTTTTTTGGGTGAAGGGAGACATATGGGCCCACACTATCAATGCATCACATTCACAACTGTCACTCATATTAAGAACTCTTCAGGCCATAATCCTCATTGAAACCCATCTGATTGGCTGAGCAGGAATTAGAATCCAATATACTTTGAACTTAAATTTACAAAGGAGACTTTATCTGGCAACACTTTTAAGCAATGTTCTAACAACCGGACTGGATATCGAACCAGCGGCCTTACTGATTACCGGTTCGACCAGTGTGACGTCATAAATATGTAATAATTATTAAATTAATTTTTTATATAAAAAAACTTATAAATACATTAAAAATATAGAAAGAAAACCCAATAATAATAATAACCACCAAATAAGAAATTTACCTTACTATTTAACAAAAATTCAACTCATCATTCATCTTAAAATTCTAATCATCATTCATCACAAAACTAAAAGCTAACAAATAACAATGAACAAGATAATTTGATAAACACGTCTTATCACATTTCAATCCAAGTCCAAATAAACCCAAATAAGATTGAACAACATAAAACAAGATTAATCATCATACATCATCCAAGTGATATATCCAAAGTCTTCAATCATCATCTTCATCAATAGGGTTATTTTTTGTTGCCTTAAAAGGCATTGCACTTCACCATCATTACCACTTGAGGATGCAACATCAAATCTTGAAAATTAACCTCATCTCCTCCATCATCTAATTAATCATAAATAAATATTTAAGTAAAATAATAAAAGATTAGATAATGAATTTTTTAGTAAAAGAAGTAAATTACTATATAACCTCTTCCTTCAGACAACTCTTCCTCAAGCATTTCCTCTAATTCATCACCATCAAGCTCTCCACTCGGCTCCTCCTCAATGATCCAAAAATCCACTTTGTCAATGCATTCATAATTAATTGGATCATATGGTCTTGTTCTTTGTTAACCACTATAAAACACCATAATATTAATATAATTAGTAACAAAATAGAAGCATAACACTTACAATATAGAAAAATAATAAAGTTCGTACCGATTTTGCAAGTGCAAATTATAATGCACATAGACAAGATCATTTAATCTTTGATGCTCCAACCTATTTCTCTTTTTAGTAGGGATGCGTTCAAATACCCTCCAATTACACTCACATCTGGAAGATAATAAGGTTTGACTTAATACTCGAATAGCAATCTTTTGCAAATTTGGTGCATCCCCACCAAATATCCTCCACCATTCTTCTAAAATACAAAAACAAAAACAACTACAATTAAAATCTCACCATATTAAATAAATACTTTAATAGTAACAATGAAGTAAGAAATAAATAAAAGATATACCAGGTCCAGCAGTTATTATAGTGTTTTAGCTAATAGCCTTGCGAAGCTCCCTTTTTGTTCTTGAAACAAAGTGATTTCATCTAATACATCATTTACACCCGGAAAAAGCTTCTCACAAACATCAAGTAGACCCATCAATCCCTCTTGTTTGGAAGGACTCTGTGAGTCATATTGAAATGCAGGTTCAAAAAAAATGCAGCCGAGTGGAGACGTTTGCGCAACATAGCATCCCACTTACCATTAATAATATCAACATAGGTGGTATATAACTGCTCATTCTTTTTAAATAACTCCTTTATGCCAGTTATTGCTCTCCACATCCCTTCATAAACATAGCCTAATGAAGGCTTCTCATCAGAATCACACATCTGCAATAATCTCATAAGTGGACTCATAATCTTGACAATGATCAAGCAATTATTTAAAAAATCACTATTTAAAACAATATGCTTAACCTCTTTACCCTTGTCAGTCTTCAAAAACTTTTTAAACCCTGCACTTACACAACCAAAGCTTCCAAATGCTCCTTATGATCATAAAGACTCTTCAAAGCAATAAATTGTGTGCCAAACTGAGTATCTCCCGAACGAACAGTTTTAGTCCATCCAGGTCGCTGTCTTAACCATGCATGAGGCCACTTATGATTACATACGAAAACTGTTATCTTTGAAGCAATGCAAGAGCTACTAAACTTTTCACAGATGTTAACTCTCCATTACCTTTAAATATCAAATTGACACAATGAGCAACACATGGAGACCAACAGATTGAAGGATATTTCTCAGATAGTAACTTTCCAGCTTTTTTGTAATTATTGGCATTATCGGTAACCAAATGCACAATATTATCAACATCAAGCATCTCTACAATTTTAGAAAAGAGATTACACAAAGTCTTAGCATCAGAGTCCATATGAGAAATATCAACAAATTTCATAAACGATATCCCATGTAGACAATAAACCAAAAAGTTTATTAACGCCCTATGACTCTGATCACTCCAACCATTACCCATGATTGTGACATCGGTATCAACCTATTGAACTCAGAGAGCATCAATAGTCAGTTCATATTGCTTTTTAGCTTCTTTAAGCAACGGAATCCTCAAAGCATGATAAGATGGACCAGTATATCCATGGCCCATTGTTGCAATCCTACTTATCATTGATTGAAAGTATGGGGAATTCACAACATTAATAGGGATACAACAATCATAAAACCATAAAGCAATGGACATATTTGTATCATGCCATCTTTCCCTACTTTGCAATGTTCCCGACTAAAATCAATACTAGCACCAACCTTCATATAATCTCCTATATGAACAATCTTTTTCTTCTTAATACTACCAACCCCAACTTCTTTACAACTTAAATTTTTAATTTCTTCAATATCATCATCATTATCATCCAAATTCAAGTTAGATGTGGTTTTCTCCTATTTATTATTTGCAACTTCAATCAATGTTCCTTTAATTTGAAAATGCACATCCGCGGGAACTTTAAGGCACAATTTAACATTACCAGGAATGCCGGCTAGATGTTGCTTCATGCGATTGATACCGCCTCCCCTAATTGCTTGATCGCAGTATTGACATTTCAATATGCGAGTTTTCCCACCTAAGGGCACCTCATAGCAATGTTTCCAAGCTATGTCACTTCTAAGACGGGGATTTTGCCCACTACTAGATTGTTGCACTAATTGTGATGGATTTGATGGTGTAGTGGGCGAGAAGGATCCAATATTTTCCATGTCCTAAGAGCAAATCCAAAATATTGAAGTTAGCCATCTTTTTTATTACGGAACAAAAAGTGCAATGGTAAATTTATATAAGAAAATAAAACTAAACTTACATAAATGCCCTGTAATTTTTATCATTTTGAAACTCATTTTTGCAATGTTATACCATAATTAGTTATTTGCATTAATATCATTTTTGCAATTTTTGAAACTCATTTTTGCAATGTTTTTATCATTTTGAAACTCATTTTTACAATGTTATACCCTATAATTTTTATCATTTTGAAACTCATTTTTGCAATGTTTTTGCCCTATAACTAAACTTACATAAATGCCGTATTCTACTTTCCAAAACTAAAATTTTTGCCATATTTAAATATGCACAAACTCATTTTCGCAATGTTTTTGCCCTATAACTAATTTACATAAATGCCATATTCTCCATAAATAAAACTAAAATTTGTCCATATTAAAACTAAAAATGGCATAAATAAAACTTATTTTTGCCATATTCTCCTTTCCAAACTAGCTATTTGCATCAATAATATAACTAAAATTGGAAGGAAAACTCAAAAATAAAAAGAGAGGTAAAATTGGGGGAAAACATGAAACTAACTTGTACAAGTTATATCCACCAAGCAGCGGCAGTGCGGCGAGCGGTGGCGGAGCGAGCAAGGAGCACGGCTAGGGTTTGGTTTGTTGGAGTGAGGAGAAAGAGTGAAAAACAGAGCAGCAGTGAGCCTGGCCTATTCTGTGCTTTTATTCAGCTCACGGGTCCAGTGACTTCAGTCAATTTTCATTTTAATCCCACAAAAAATAAAAAATAAATAAATTTTTTTTGTTGGCCTGCCGAATCGGGTTGCGAACCTGTCCGGTTTGAACGGTTTTTGATCGGTTCCCGGTGCGCCGAGCCAACACCAGTTTTGTGGGCTATTTCGGACCAGACTAGCTGCCGGTGATCGATCGAACCGGTCGGACCGACCGATCATATCCGATTTTGAAAACATTGCTTTTAAGTTACCGATGAGCTGTCGTCTTGATAATAGTATTGACACTAATTTCACTCTGACAGTAAGGCAGATTAATCTTTATCAACTCCAATTAGAACTCCAAGAATTAGAGTGTGGATATAAATTGGTATCTTGAAAATTTGAATTAGAGTTAAAGTCTGTGATTCACTCCATGCTGGAATTTTGATTTCAATTGAACTAAAGGACTTTAAACATTATAAAAAGCCACCCATGTGACTCAGTTAGATTCATCAGATCACATCAATCAACTGCAAATTCGTGAAGGCTATGATATCAAAATCGGTGCAGCAAAAGCATGAATGTTGTGATTTCAAATTCATGAAGCCTATGATTGCAAATTCATGAAGGCTATGATACCACAAAAGGGAGACAAGACCTTTCGAGCTTTGAGAATTTGCATAGTGAATAATTTGTGGAGGTTAACTTACAGGTTTTGTATTGGACGAGCACAATCCATGAATTTGATTATTTAAAGCAAAACATCACGAAGCGATTTTTCTAGTGTTGCACGCCAAGCACTTCTCGCCTCAGCTGCAGTGTCTCCATGATCAGCCACTACTTTTGAAGAATGATACTTGCCTAATTATCATTTTGTTTGGGTGTTGGGCCATATTCAAAATTTTGCACCATTGTTCCAGGCATAGGCGTTCAACTTCATTGGTGAACCAGGTAGCTTGTTTGTTTTTGACCTCATAGAATGATAAACCTATCTGATTTTTTCTTTCTCATTTAGGTGCTTTTCTTTTTTCTATCTATGAATTGGTCCATCTTCTCAATCTATTTTCCTCTCAAGTTCTGCATCAATTTCGGCAGCGCTTTGCTTCGTTTATCCGTCTCTTAGCTTCGCACCGATCTACCCCTTCATCCTAGCCTCCGCAACGTCTATCTTTGCTTGACTTGCAGCCTACATCTGAGTTTTTGCCTCATTCGAAGGCTTGTTCCATGTGGCCTTCCTGATTGCACCACCATCGTCGCTTTTGTCAAGCTGAGCATGTGCACCAAATGGGACAGCCGAACAATCCTTAGGTAAAGAACTCGACGTTGCCACCGATGTGCTGAATTCTTTGGGAGGGACAGATTTAGAAGATATAGTCGAGGAGGAAGTGGCGAATCACCCTTGTTCAACCATCCCAGACAATGAAGAGAAGGAAGAGAACCATTGGGGGAAAATGGAGTACCACATGCCGCCGCGGCTGGCGACTCTAGGGAAAATTTTGAGTTTGCATGGGGGCAGAGGAAAGGTTAGATAGTAGCTATTCAAAATTCAGGGTTTTTCTCGAATTCAAACGAGGTTTGCGGTTTTCTTGACTTCAAACAACCGAAGGCACAACGTCGGCAACAGGCCTTCAAACACAGCTTCAGCACAAAATTAGAGTTTTTCCCATCTGCATTCCAAATTTGATTAGAGTTGAAGGGATTTTACTCAAATCAAAAGAACTCAAAGATCAACTTTGATTGATGTTATAGAGCAAGTTGGTGTTACTGAGGACCAGTTTGACACCATTGATTTATCTGGCAATGAGATTGTGAAGCTTGAGAACTTTCCCTACTTAAATCGGCAAGGCACCTTGTTGAACAACAACAGAATTACTCCTCTTTCTTTTTTAGTTATTATTTTTTTTGGTATTTGTTCTCTTTTCTTTTTTTTTACTCCTGCTGACTTCTTTTTGTGTTTCCTTTTTGGTTAAACAGGAATTTAAAGAGGATTGAGAAATTCGCAATCTTTTTTACCACAAACCGTGTTGGTGGAGTTACATATGCTTTTATATATATATATAGAGCCGCAACTCGATTTTTTTTTCATTAACCGTTTATTTTTTGTTCCATCAATCACCTTTACATTTTTGTTTGAAATTTGATAGGTTACAGCATAGCGCACTTCAAGGATACCACGACTCACTTCGGAGAAAAACACTTGATGATTCTTGACGATGAAAATGAGCTCATGGAGAATGGTAAATTTTTTGGTGGTTTATGCCCCCACTATCAGTCAGTACGCGAAGAAGCGGTTGAATTGACAAACCCATTGTACACGGAGGATTGGTCTTGAGAAGTTTCTCTGAGCAAGACATCAAAGACGTGGACTTTGCAAGCAACTTATCACCAACGAGCAGACGGGCCAAACCTTTTATCAACATTGGGACAGCACATCATCGAAGGCAAAGTCAAGTGGGGAAATGCCATTCAATTTGTCGGTGAATTCCAGTACATCAAAGTCTATTGGGAGTGGACAGAGGACATCCTCAGTCAATACAGACACAAGTCGGCGACGATCGGGATATACGACACGGTGTATGCTTCCTTGTTCATGTATGACCACAACCCGGAGATTGTCAAGGCCTTTTGTGAGGCGTGGTGTCCGACGACCAATACACTTCTAACTTCCTTTGGAGAGTTGTCAATATCGTTGTGGGATTTTCACAACTTGGTGAGCCTTCCAGTGACGGGACTTCTTTATGACGAGGTGGTTCCCAGCGCTGCAGAGTTGAATGGAGTTGACGAGAATGGGAAGAGATTCATTCCTCCCTACTGCAAGTGCTTGTTTCACGCCTTCCACCTACTGCAAGGGAGTACCGACAGAGGTTAATGTTTTCCAATTACCATCGGCGATTGAGTGAGCTTTTGGTGCAAGAAAGACGTGAATTATTTCCAACCACCACCACGGAGAGAGAAGAAATCAACCCGTTTGAAGCCAACTTACAATCCTCCTGGTGACTTTGGTGCTCATGAAGGATGGTCCATGGCGGAAGAAGAGTTGTTCTCGGAGCTTGGCATCACGGAGAGTTTGAAGAAAGACGTATATTTGGCGGCGCACTTGGCTTGCTGGCTTTGCACCTTCATCCTTCTAGTTGATAGTGTCAGCTCAATACGCCCAAGTACCTTCAAGATGGCAAGTATTCTAGCAAGCGAGCGAAGAGTAGGTCTTGCAGTCCTCGTTTTGGCGAGCCTTTACAGAGGCTTAAACATGATTTCGGATGCGCCAAGGAAGAGTTTAGGACTTTGTATCTCCTCCCTTTTTTTGTCGTTGTTGTTTTTTTTCCTTATTTTTTTATGAGCATTGTTACTCTAGACTTTTATAATCAAATGCATCTTTTCTTTCTACTTTGCAACCTTTTGAGTATGCTATGAACTTTTTCTTTCACTATAATGAATTATAAATATAACTCACTTTTTTTCTTTTATAATAAATTAATATTTATATGAAATACAACTCACTACAAGATCAAGCCCTCATGTAACGAATTGCCTCTTTCTTTTCATGAAAATAAAATTTATCACAAAGCATAATTTTGTCGGTCTTTGCATTTGGTGAAGCAAGAGCTGAGCAGAAAAATGATTTTATCCAAAGATTATGGCTGAACTTAGAAGTTATCTAAGCTACCTACGTACTCAATAAAGGGATCAAGTCATAACGTAGTTCAAAGAACCTAAGATGATTTTGAGGGGGAACCGTAAACAGTTTATTTTTGCTTAGCCACCCTGGACCAAGTGGAGTATTTTTGTGTTTAGCCACATGAAAGACCTTCAGCGGAGTATGTTAGCAGTTTAACTACATGCATTATCATTGGTGGGTACCGTACACAGTTTATACTCGTGCGGGTCAGGAGTTTGATGCAGTTTAGGCTCGTGCATCAGGAGCAATCTTTTTTGAGTTTCCAGACCTTTTATACTCATGTCAAGGAGTCAACCACTTGGAACTCAATTTTGTAGGCCTTTTATACTCATGTTAAGGAGTACACTTGAATTTAACTTTTAACAGTTTATACTCGTGTTAAGAAGTACAATTGTATTTGAATTTAACAGTTTATACTCGTGTTACGGATTACACTTGAATTTAACGTTTAACAATTTGTACTCCTGTTAAGGAGTACAATTGTATTTGAATTTAACAGTTTATACTCATGTTAAGGAGTACACTTGACTGACATTTGAATTTTTTTTTTGCATAAGACAGTTTATGCTCATATCCAAGAGCGTTTGCCACTTGAAGATGAAGATTATATTTGCCCCCCGCTTCTTCTTGAGGTGGCAACCATTACATGATCCTCAGGAATTCTTGGCATTTGGAAGACAAGACTCCATCTCATTGTTCCATTTGCTTTCATAATTTGGACAAATACTGGCTTCCACCCGAATCTTGTTAGTTGTACAAAACCATCTTTATTAAACTTTTTGAGCTGATTTATAACTTGGCGGCGAGGCCGTGTTCTTGTCTTTTCAGCAGTACTTGTATAGTATGAGTTGACAGTGACTTCCACTTCATTGGCATGAGGAATTTTGGTAGTACAAAAAGAAGAAGAATTTTAGCCTCCTATTTCATCAGAGGTAGCATACACTGTTTTGACTTTTGGCTGAAAGCCTCTTTTAGTGAAGAAGTTAGCTAAAGTCAAGGGATCCTGCTTGCAACTACCTCACGATTTCTTTAATCCAACATGCTGAGCTTTGGGGTGTTTAACCAACTCATGGTGGTTGCGCTCAACTGAAGTTGGATTTCTTAACCATGTCAGATGAAGTTGCTTGATGTATTGCATTTGTTTTCTTTGGCGAGTCACCAGAATCCACTCATCACTATCTTCAGTATCAAGAGATGTCTCAAGTATTTGCTTCGAATCAAACTGGGGTCAAAACCCCCAAATTGGATTGTCGTCGATGCCCCTACAAGTGCTGACAACAACACAACCTTTTTCTTGATTTTAGAGATATCCTCTCCTCTTGCAATAGCTGTGACACTAGTAGTATTTGCGTCCGCAACATCTTCACTATCAAGGATTATCTTTCCATCCTTTACTAGTGCCATGATTTTGTTCTTAACCACAAAGCATTTTTGTATAGGGTGACTGATGACTATGGTATTTGTAGTACTTCGGATCGTTCACCATCCCACTTTCTTCGGGGCACTTTGGTTCCAGTAGCTAAATCAGCTTTCTTGCCAGCAACTCATCAAATATGCAGGAGACATCAGAATCTAGGAATGGGTACTCCCTCTCTTACATCTCTTTTAGCATTAGCCTACGTCTTTCACTCGGGATGTGTTGATTTCCTAACTTGCTCTTTGGCGGATGACTCATTGTAGTCATCATTCTTCTTTATACTTCTCTTTTCCTTCCACTGATCTCTTGCAGCAAAGTTGGTTCCATGATTAGCAATGCTGAGCTCCATGTCATGGGCGCGGGTAAGTAGCTCTTCGAAGTTGCGAGGCTTGATTCCTTCGAGAATGTATAGGAGCCCCCAATGCACTCCTTGATGCACATCTCCACCGCAGAAATCTCAAAGAGCTTATCCTTGCAATTTAGGCTTAGCGTATACCAGTGATTGATGTAGTCCATGACAAGTTCGTCTTTCCACTGTCTTGCATTAGTGAGCTTGATCATGCTTACGATGCGTTGTGTACTGTAGAAATGGTTAAGGCACTCTCTCTCCATTTGATCCCAACTATCGATAGACTCAGGCTCTAGGTTGACGTACCAATCAAAAGTATTTTTCTTTAGTGAACGCACAAATTGTTTCACCAAGTGGTCTCTATAAGTTCCTGTATTGTTGCATGTTGCTACGAAATGAGCGATAGGCTATTTTGAGTTGCCTTTCTCGTCAAACTGTTGAAACTTTAGAGATTGGTAGCCTATTGGCATCCTAAGCGAGTCAATGCGTCTAGTATAGGGCTTCGTGTATGTCGGATAATTCTGCGTTGGAATACCATATTGAGCTTTTATAGGGTTAGCAAGCATATCCTGCAGTTGTTGTACAGACAATGTGGCAATAGAGGTGGTTGATTGCTCAAGCCTTGGCACATGCTCGTGTTTTTGATGTGCCTCTTTAGTTCGCCCTTCATTTGTAGCTTGAACTTGAGGAGATAGATGCCTGTGACTTCGCTTCCCGATGTTTGAGTGCTCTAACTTTTCCATAAGTTTAGTGATTTGGAAGTCCTTATCCTCAATAGTGCTTTGCAAGTTTGCTATAGCTTAGGCCATTTGAGCCAATTGCTCATCCACAGTGGTTGCCTCAGCAAAGAGGAGTGCTTTGGCAACAGATGCCATTGGGCCTCGAGGGTTGGAACCATGGAAGGAATCAAAGTCGGAGACCTTGGCTTTGGTTGAGGATTGATTAACAGTGTCCTTGTCACGACCCGGAAAAATACCCTTTTATTTATAAAATAAAATTGGATAGAAACGCGCAACGGTAATATTTTCATAGTTGTATAAATAATTATTTTCACATATAATTTGTACAAAATACAAAAGTCACAATTTTCAAAAGAATAGAAAAGTAACTATATCGTGTAAAAAGCTTCCAAATGCTTCCGCTGCGCCACTCTGATCCGCTATCTCATTTCTGTCTAAAAAGTATTGGAAAGGAGGAGTCAACGCGACGGTTGAGTAGAAATATCATTCAACCCCATAAGGTGCGTGTGTGTTTGAATAGGTGCACGTAGACACATAATTTCACATAATACTATAATGAAAATGAAAGCATAAAATATCTAAAACTTACAAGATACTTAAATTCTTACTTTACTCATGAAATTAAACAATACTCCTACCTTGAAATGTTTTTAGGGAAAAAGAGAGGATATAGAAGGCTTTATAGGTATATATGGATGAAAATAGAAGGGCTTGTGTGTACATATATGTGGGTGGAAGATAGGCTATACATAAGAAGTGTTTTGGGTGTTGAGAGTAGAGTAAGTGAGGGGGTGTGTTTTTAGGCGGGATTTGTGTGTTTGTGGAAGAAAATAGAGAGAGTATAGTGTGTGTATGTGTGAGGACGTTTTTGGGGATGGGGAAGTGTGTGGGAGGTCCTATTTATAGTGGAGAATGAGGGTAGAAGGCAAGACTTGGGGACCAAGGTTTAATAAATGCAAATCTTTCCATTTAATGCAAATCTCCCAACTAGGCATAGAATTAAATGCCAAATTAAATGAAATCTTCCACCTCCCTCCTCTATTCTAGCCTTGGTGTAACCCTAATCCATGATTCATGAATCTAGATGAATGGAAGACCACACAAATGCATAATTTCTAGAAGAAATTCATCTTGTATTAGTGTAGGATATTTTAATAAAATATTAACACAAAATCAAATAAAATCAAATAAAATCTAATAAAATCTGATTTTGATTGTCCTCATCTTATAAAATCTGAAATCATATCTTTATTTTATTAAAAATTCGAATTTGTATTTATTATTTTTATAAAAACCAAAAATTAGGGTTTTAGGGCATAAAATTAGGGTTTTTGGGCATAAAATCCGAAAATTCATAATTAATTTAGAAAAATTCCAAAATTATGAAATTTAATGTTTATAAATCTGAAATTATATGTATATTTCTCAGAAATTAAGAATATTTTAGTTATATTTTTGAAAATTGCAATTTAGGGCATAGAAAGTTCGAAAATTGACACTTTACCGTTCAAATTGTAAGTTAATCGCAAAAGCAGACGAAAATTTGAAAACAACAAGTAATAATAACATTTACAAGAAGCAAAAGATTTTAAATCAATTATTTAAATATTACAGATTACCGGGTCGTCACATCCTCCCCTCCTTAAAAGAATTTCGTCCTCGAAATTCAACTTTATTTTGTAAAAGAGTTGAGGGTATTTTTCCAAAAATATGCTTTCACAAAAGAGTTTAGAACCCAAAATATATTCCAATCAAATACAAAATTCAATAGATACACTAGAAGTTTTGTAGCAAAAGTCACACATACCAATACCATCTGCCAAGCGTCGGGACTCTAGAGGTGGCTCCTGTGGGCTCAAGAGGCGACTCCCGCACACGTAGCACTTTGCCCCGCAGGCTCAAAACATTCAAGAAGTAGTACTTGGCCTCATGGGCTCAAGACTTTCAAGACATATAGTACTTGGCCTCGTGGGCTCAAGACTTTCAATACATAGCACTTGGCCTCGTGGGCTCAAGACGTAACATTTGCTCTGCGGGCTCAAGCGGTGGCTCCCGTATGCGTAGCACTTTGCCCCACAGAGCACTTAGCTCCCAGTATTCCGGCTGGCAAGCGGCTCTGATACCATTTGTCACGACCCGGAAAAATATCCAATTTTATTTTATAAATAAAAGGGTATTTTTCCGGGTCGTGACAGTCCTCATCAAGCTTGTGAGTGTTGTCCCTTTTAGCAAAACCAACATTATTCTTCTTAGTGGCCATTGAACTTGCTACACAAGTGATTTGATATGTTTGTGATGAGAAAAGAGATGAGGGGTAGATTCAGGTCCCACCGGCGTGCCAGAAATTTGTTCACAGAAAATTTTGAGTCTGTAAATACAAATTACAAAACAAGAAAAATGTAACAAATATTTGAAAAGAATATTATTTAGTGGAAAATAATCCTCGAAAAGAGTAATCCCCTGATTCTTTTCTCCGAATTTGATTTGTCACCCTAATAACGTGATTCGTAGCTGAGTAGCTTGATTATGAATCAAACACTGAAAACTCCGATGAACGCCGTGAAGAACACAGTGGACTTGACTTGACTTTGACTTGAAAAAAAAATGCCGATTTGCTGGTTTGACACCATAACTGCAGATCAAACGTCTTATTTAGATGATTTCTGCTAAGAACGCCTTAAACATCGCTTTAATCACCGTGGATTTGATTTAGAGGAAACGCCAAAACGCGGGGCTAACACCTTGATCATGGATTGGACGCCTTGATTTGATGACTTTTGTGAAGAACACCGTGAATTTTGTCTGGATCTTCGTGAATCTTCTTGAGCTTGACTTGCGAGAACTTCGGGATCTTCTTGGCTTCTCTTGCTCTAGAAGACTTCTTGATGTCTTTTTTTTTTTTTTTTGAGTTCCAAATGACCCCTATTTAGAGGCATTTATGCAGGGTTTTTAGATTGCTAGCAACTTTTTTTTTATATTTATCTCTTCGATATAAATTATTATTAAAGGGAAAAATATCATTTATGTGTCATTATTTGATTACTCTACCTAACCAAAATGCGCCACTTGTCCTCATTTGATTGGTTTTAGACTTTCGGGCTGCACGATTTGATTTGACCGGTCGTGATACTTCATATTAACACGTGGTGATGCCTCATTCGCTGGTAAAATAAATATCAAAATATCAATTAAAATCAACTGTTTAATATTTGAATTAAATTTAGAAAATTCCAAAATATAAATAGAACATTTAATTAATATTTTATATTTTAATTGACACTTGTCAATTTTCTATTCGATGAAATTTAATCTCTAACATTCCCTAAATCAACAAAAATGAAAATTACTCCATGAATTGGATGTTTAAGTCTCACCCATTTACCAAATGGTCCAAATTCAGCCACTTTCTATTGGTAATTTAAAAAAAAAAGATAATGTATAAAATGTGATTAAATCTAGATTGTTAGGTGCATGTACTCGAGTCATGAAAGAATTTTCCGTCAAAAAACAAATTTCTAGTAATCATATATATATATATATATATATATATATAAAAGGAAAACAAACCCTCTATGCCCAGTAAAGGACGCCTCCGCGAGCGAATTTTATATTCTGTATTGTGTTCGATTTATGTGGAAAAAGTGAGCGTGTAAACTTATATCAAAGAATTATTTTCCATGTTGATACATGTTATATCAATATAGGAAAAAAAATCTAATCTTTCAAAATACAACATTGTTCGTCCCCTCCCCTCCCCACCCCACCCCACCCCACCCACCCCCATAGAAGCACCAATGTATTAGAATAAACATCTCTTAACGAATTTTAATTGCATGTACAACATTGATTATAATTGTAAATTTTAAATTTTAAAGTGATTTTTGTTCATTTATTTATTTCCTCTACACCTTATCGAACATTTTCCTTTTACCTCTCCACATTTTTACCCCTAAACTATTCATTATCTCTCCCCTCCAACTTTACTTTTGTATAGTTGCCTTTTCAATATGTGATTTTATATAATAAATTCAGATAATATATTTAAATGTATTGAAAACTGTTAAAAACATATATCACCTCGAAATTTAAGTACAAGAAAAAATATCCAGCAAAATATGTGTCAATGCCACTAGTTAGAGCCCCGTTTGGATGAGGCTTTTTTCAAAAGAGAAGCACTTATTTTTTTTCTAATAAGGCACTTTAATGGAAAAACATTATGTTTGGTTGGCTTATTAAAAAAAAGCAGAAGTAGTTTCAAATAAGAGTATATTTTCAAGTATTTTTAATTACTGCCTCCAAATACAAAACTACTTGATTTTTTTTTTAAAAAAATAGTGCTACTATCAAAAACACGACTCAAAAAATAATTTTTTTTAAAAAAATCTATTCAAACGGGCCTTAATGCAATGAAACTTATAAAAGAGTTTAATGTAGTTCAGTCAAATTGGACACATTCGTGTCAATTTTAAATTCAGGCCCATTAATATATACCTAAATTGGGACCATGTGCAATTATTATACTACTTAGACCATTTTAGGTATTGTATATTGTTTTGCCCAAAATTCACCCCTTTAAAGAAATTGTCTTCTCTATTTCAATTGTTATTTTCATTAACATTGATATTTCCCCTATTCCTAATTTTCTATTAAGGTTGTTCAAGATATTCGAAACAAACCAAACCGACTGAAACAGAATAAAATCGAACCGAACCGCAAATGGTGCGGTTCGATTTTCAGTTATTTATGTTAAAAATTGAGTTTAATCGGTTTGGTTCGATTTTTTCCTCAGTTAAAATCGAGGAAAATCGAAAACCAAAAAAGACTGGACCAGCTCAGTTCTCGGTTCGGTTTAACCGAGAACCGAACTAGGAAATGCAAAAAAAAAAAGTCTGACTTTTCTCTCTCTCTATCTCACTCTCTCTCTCTCTCTCTCTCAGAACAGTAACAACTTACGACCCTAGATTCTCTCTCTCTCTCGGTCTCTCAATTCTATTCGACTGTGTCTCTCTCTATCAACTCTCTCTCTCCAACACCAGCTGAGCAGTAGCAGCCAACTCGAGTACTAGGCATTTTCTCTCCCTTTTTTTTAATTTTAGCTTAATTTTTTAGATAAGGTTAAAATTAACTTAGAAACTCGAATTTCTAGCCGTCTCTTTTCTGATCATTTCCACTCCTTACATTGTCAAAAGTACCTCCGATACTGCGTTTGGGTCATCTCGTGAGGAGTTTTCCTGTTAGGGAACTTAGGATGCCTCACTGCTGTCCAGCAGCCTTCCGGAGCTACCAGTGGCCTAATGAATCTGTTGTGAACTGATTCCCGAGCTAGTTCACGTCTTCGAGGTGGGCTAGGGGGTGCCCTCCTCTTATCACTTCGTTTCTTGTCAACCTTTCGGGGTGGACTTCGATCTCGCTTACTTCTACTCCAACCCTGTCGAGATGACTCGCCATTGGCACAATGCCCCCTAAGTGTGTGAGGGGGATATGACACCATAGGCGGCTGTGGAACCATAGAAAAACTTGGCATGGGATTGGCCCAAAGATAGTAAACTCCTGCTAGATAGTACCACAACACTGTTGCCATTTTAAAATGGCATCTGCCACAAAGACCCAACTGTGTCTCTGTTTGCTCATTCTGCTGGTTTTCTTTTTCGATTGGTCCGTCCTGTATGTTGACCATGTTTACTCATTCCGCCTGAAATTGCTCCTTGTCGATTCCCATCTTTTTATTCATCCATTCCAATAGGAAACACAAAGTACCATTGTCCAGGCAACCTTGGATCATCCACCCAAAAACCAGATAGTCATTAGTGTTATGAGTCCATGCATTATGGAATTTACAATAAGTTTTGCCCTCCAGCTCTTTATCTGTTAGCATTCTATATTCATTAGGGACTTTGATTTTGCCATCAGCAAGTAAATGGTCGAAAATAGCCTCGATTTTAGAGACGTCAAAACCATAACGCCTTTCTGTTTCAAAACAGAATTCTGGCTTGTTCAACATACCAAGAGGCATTCTAATTTTAGGCTGTAATGCCGTTGGTTTTATCAAAGCTGGGCAAATCGTGTTCTTTTGGCAAATGACTTGGGCTAAGCCCACTTCGTTCTCCCATTGATCCTCTTCGACACCTACTCGGTCATCCTGTACTTCGCCTAGGCCTACTTAATAATGAGTGGCCTTGCCGTGATGACTTCTACTATTTTCTTCTCTTAACAATTTTTCATATTCAGTGACATGCCTGATTAGATCAAATATTGACGCGAATTATTGGCCAAACATTTTCTTTTTTAGTTCGACGTATATGCCTCCTATAGCCAAACTGATGTAACCTTCCTCAGCCATGATCACTGGGAAAAAGTGCCTAGCCCAGACAAATCTTCCCATGTATTCCTTAGCTGACTCCCTAGGCATTTGTCTCATATTGGTCAATACCAATATGGATACCTCAGGGGGCAGTCGATAGAAGTGACTATAGAGAAGACTCTCCATAGTTGGCCAATCGGGAACAGATCTAGGTTTTAATTTAATGTACCAAAAAAAGCTTCTCTGGTTAAAGAATTAGGGAATAAATATAATTTTAGGTTTTCATCCAATCCTATTTAACCATATTGTGTATTTTAGGTTTCCATCCAATCCGATTTCACCATATTGTGTAGTGAATTTAGCAATGTGCTCGATTGTGGTCTATGACTCATCCTCACTAAACAAAGTAAAAATTGGACCCTAAACCTTGGGGGAAAGGAACCATGTCGATATGCGGGGGTTAAGGGCGAGAATACCTGGACGACGAGGCTGATCGTTTATGCCTTGCGAGTTCTTGCCGCAACATTTCCTGTATCTCTTGTGGAGATACGGCTGTGTTGTCATTTCGAGTAGTAGTAGGTTGGGGTCTGTCCGCCACATATGGCATTGCATAGGGAATTTTAGGCCTATTGGAATGGTTCCTAGAGCTTGACCTTTCTCCTTCCAAGAGTATAGGAAGAGATTTATTTCTCAATGCTGCAAATGCTTGTTTCACGCATTTTACCTACTGCAAGGGAGTACTGATAAAGGTCAATGTTCTCTAATCATCATCGGCAATTAGGTGAGTTTTTGGTGCAAAAAGGATGTGAAGTATTGCCAAATGCCATCGCGGAGAGGGAAAAAGTCAGCCCGTCTACAGCTAACTTACAATCCTTCTGGCGACTTTAGTGTTCACGAAAGATGGTCCATGGCGGAGGAAGAGTTATTCTCAAAGCTTGGCATCATGGGGAGTTTGAAAATAAACGTATATTTGGCGGTGCACTTGCCTTGCTGGCTTTGCACGCTCATCCTTCCAGTTGATGATGTCAACTCGATACGCCCAAATACCTTCAAAATTACAAGTATTTTTGTGAGCTAGAAGTCCCTTGCCCTGAGATTTCAATATTTCAAGGCAAGAAGTTCATCCGCAATCATCAAAAGGAATTTCTCGAGAAGTTGTGAAGTGACCTTTTGGTTAAGATATCAGCTACTCCACTTGACTTCATTTCCTCCATTGAAGACAATGTCGATTTGGTGGTTAACTCCATAAAGAGATTCAATGGTTTTGACATCTGCCATGTGGAGGGATCGCTTAAGTCTCTATTCGCCAAGGCAGCCATTTATGTTGAGGCCAGGTCTGCATCTTCCGAGAAGGCATCTGAGGAATTTTTGCCCATCAACTAAGTGAAGCCAATAATCATTTTTGTAGCGCCCAAACTAAAGACAACAAAGAGGCCAATCTTGTTCAGTCCACTAAGGATGAGCTATGTTAGATCAAGAAGTAGCTTAACCAATTAAAGGGGATAAAGAAGGATTTGTCTGCTTCATTAAAGTGACAACAGTGACTTCTTCAAAGTTCTCAAACACGAAGTTCATGAAATCCAAGAGGAAATTACTGCCATCCAAAATGCTTCTTCACTGGGTGACAAGGCGATTGAAGATATGAAGGTTTCAGTAGCATGACTGGAGGCAGTTGAGGAAGAGTTGCAAAACTTGCGTTCGTTTGCTTAAAACTAGTTTAGCACTTGGTATCTCCTCTTTTTTTTTCCTTAGTTTTTTTTGTCATGAGCATTATTATTTCAGACTTTCATAATCAAATTCGTCTTTTCTTTCCATTTTGCAAACTTTTGAGTACGCAATTAACTTTCTCTTTTGTTTTTGTTTTTTTTTTTCTTGGCTATAATGAATTACAAACATAAGTCACTATTTCTTTTGTGATAAATTAATATTAACAAGAAACACAATTCACTAAAAGATCAAGACCTCGTGCACATCATTATAGTACCTGCTATTTTCTTTCAATGAAAATAAAATTTATCACAAACCATAACTCTATAGGTCTTCAAACTTGATGAAGTAATAGCTTCACGAACAAATGATTTTATCCAAAGATTATGACTGAACTTAAAAGTTATCTAAGTGATCTTAGCTGTAACGACCCGGTAAATCCCTTATTTACCTATTTTATATTATACAAAATTTATAGGATTATTTTGTGAGTTATTGATTTCTAGAGATTATTTTTTCAAATATGATTTTATTTGTGAACTAGTGAGCATTTTACTACCTAAATATTTATAAAATATTATAAATTCCAAATATTTTTTAAACTTTCATGCATTTGATCCTTCTAAACTTCCAGAAATTTTTAATAGATTATTTTCAACTTTTACCTATTTTTCCAAGCATTTTTAGTAATTTTCGGAAAACATTGTATTTAAGTTATTAATTCGAAATCTAATTTTTAAAATGCTTAATTATTATCCAAAAATTAAAATAATAATACAAATAAATATTCTAGGTTTTATTTGACTTATAAAAATTAATTTTCGAATTTTACAATTTTATTTCTATTTTTGGGCAATTTTCGAAAAATTGGCAAAACAAGGGGTATTTTGGTCTTTTCACCTCTCCAACCCCAAATTTCGTTTTTTCCTGAGAAATAAGCAATAAAATACTTAATAAATAAGAGTTTCAGATTATATATATTTTTGTTTGATTTTAGTTGATTTTATTTTATATTTTATCAAAATATCTTTACTAATACATACTCTTGAACCTCATATACATAAATTACTATATATTAGTGGTGATGTACATGGCTACATATACACACACACACATACCCACATACATATACATGGTATTTAGTAAGAATAGGTGTAAGCATATATAGCCATGTATAATGTATGGAATAGGTATTTAGTGGAATTTAATAATTGGATATTTGTGTCTAATACATGGAAGATAATTACACAAGACCATATATACCAAAATCCTCATTTTTCAGCCATTTTTCCAGCCCAAAACCGTGCACTCTCTCTTGCTCTTACACTCTCTTTCATTTTTTTCCTCCAAACACTTCACTTCCTCCAAATTACTACACACTTTGAAGAAATAAGGTAGGAACTCTTCTTTATACCTTAAGTAGAGGGTTTTTCTTCTTCTTCTTGAGGAGATTAGGCAAGCTTCCATACTCTTGTGCCCAAGCAATGTAAAAGAACAAGCTTGAATGGCCTAGAGTGAGAGCTTTTGCCAAACATACCTCCAAGTTGAGGGTTTTAGTTATGTTGCTAGCTTCATGTTACTTTATAGTTCATTTTATCATGTTTAACTCTTGTTGGAAGGAAGTTGAAGGATGGATAGTATTATGAGCATGATCTTGAAGATCTTATGTGATTAGTATGCTTATTTGGAGTTCTATGTGCTTACTATGCTTTCTTGGAAAACTATGTGATTATTGTGCCTTTTTACAATAACATGGCATTCTTATGTTTTATTTGGATTATTATGTGAGTTCTATGCTTTATATGAAGTAGTATGAGACCATGATTCTTTAAATGAGCTAGTAGGGGAATATCCTATGTTGTCTTGAAAGTAATTGTGAAGAAAGCTCCATATATCTATTTATTATACTTTATTGTATAGTTTTATGCCTACTTTGATGATTATAGAAATATATATATATATATATGTATGTATATATATATATATAAATATTTAAAGTATTGTTATCTATTCATTTAGCTAATTCATATTATATTAGGTATATATATCTATATATAGTTATGTACGTATATATATATGTCTACTTATTATAGACTAATTATACACTTAGTAATACTTAGTAAGACTACTTTAATCTATATATATATATATATATGGTACGTATAAGTATATATATAATTACATTCATTTTATTAGTTTATATATATATGTAGATAATTTCAATCATCTTATATCTATATCACACTTTATATAGTTTATATATTTTTCTATCATCTTTATATATATAAACTTATCTATATCACATTTTATATATTTTATATATTTATATTAGTTATCTTTTAATCTATATATATATATTTAAGTATATTTATACTAGTTATATTTTAGTCTTTATATTTATATATTTATACTAGTTATGTTTATATATTTATATTTATATTTTATCTATTTACATATTTTGCTACTATCTATTTACATATGCTTAATAAGCAAACATAAAGCTTTCATTTATAAGTGTGGAGCTTACTTTGCTAAACTATGATTATGTGCATATGTGAACAAATTGCAATTGTGTGGATGGGCCCATATGTGCTGGAATGGTCTGGGGGGTGTTCCACCGGGACATACTATTGAGTAGCCGGGAGAGTTCACCACCCTTCCATCTCCTAATCCCTCCCTTGGGTAGACGGAGGGATCTACTCAAGAGAGAGGGTCGTAGAACAATACTAAGGCGTATGCCCGGGATACGACCATTGGAGGATAAGGCTGGCGGGAGAAATGTGCTGGTTGTTATTTCGGCCCGGGTAGTTATAAGGGTCACTGTCAGGTGACGAAAGGTAGAAAGTGTGAAATTATATATGTGCTATGTGTAACTAATGTGCACTTGACACCCGAGCACCTTATGTGTATAAAGAAGTGTTTCTACTCAACGTATGTTGATTCGATGTTATATTATATTTTAGATGCTTCCGAAGATAGCTTTTATGATGGTGAGGAGGAGGAACCTTTTGAAGCATTTTATTAGGAAGAAGGATGTAGGATTTTCCGCTGCGTACCTGTTTTGGGTTTTTTCTTTTGCTACGTATCAATAGTAAACTAGCAAGTCGAGACTCTCTTTTGTTGATGTACCCTTATGTAATGTACCTTATACGTTGTAATTAAAAATGTATGCATGTATGTAGCCAATAATGATAGTATTAATCTAATAATAGCCATAAGACTAATAATAATAATAAAGGGATTTCGGGGTCGTCATAGGTGGTATCAGAGCTTGGGTTTACGCCTAAGCTATGTTGGGTAAGGATCCTCGGCGTAAGATTTTGGAATTGAAAGGAGATAGGCTTGATCCGAATAGGTTAAGTAGGAATGAATTTCCTTGAGATGTGTTTGACATGCAGGGTGGCGGGTGTGGCTGGGCGGCCGACCAGTGCATACTTTGCTCCCCTGAATGGCAAATACTTGACTAATTTGAGTATAAGGCGAATTCTTTTTGGGTAATAGTTGTAAATACTTGTGAAATTATGTGACTTAAGTTCGACGTGTGTAAAATCTACCTCTTGAACCTATAGGAACCTACTCGAGAGTCACCACGAGTATATGTGAAGTTGCTAAAACCTCTAGTGCATCTAATGGATTTTATATAAGGTTGAATTATATGTTTGCGAAAACGTATCTTTTGGTAAAAAAAAAAAAAAAATTAGTACTGAGATAAGGACCTTGAGAATTGGGGGAGGTAGAGGCTATGTACTTTGTTGAACTTAAGAAAAGAAAGATTTGGAAGCTTGTGGAGGTCGTGGGCATTTTGTATTGAATTGCCCTCAGTCCAAACCAGTGCCAACCCCGAATACTGGAAAGAATACAAAGGGCAATGGGAAGCAAGTGGAGAAGCCACGAATTCAAGGGAAGGTCTTTGCTATGAACCAGGCCGAGGTCGAGAATTCGGCGGTCGTGGAAGGTACGCTTCTCATTGACCGTTATTTTGCTAAAGTGTTAATGGATCCTGGTTCTACGCATTCATATATATCGACTAGTTTCTTTACTAGCTTACAAGTGCAACCTGAGGCCTTACCTTACGAATTAGAAATCACAACACCCCTTGGAACTAAATGGAAGACGGACTTAGTTTATCGAGATTGTGCATTAGAAATTGGTGGCCAAAAGATGACTGCTGACCTAGTATTACTACCCATTCATGACTTTGATGTTATTTTGGGTATGGATTGGCTAGCAACACACTACGCTCAAGTAGACTGTCATCACAAAGTTGTGCGGCTCTGTTTCCCGAATCAACCTATCATTGAAATCGTAGGGAACAAAACCACACCCGCATTACCCATTATCTCTTCTCTACAAGCCAATCGACTGCTACAGAAGGGCAATTATGCGTTCCTAGCCCATATCATGAATAAGTCGGAAGATAAGAAGATGCTTGAAGAGGTGCCCATAGTAAATGAGTACCCCGATGTTTTCCCTGATGATTTGAAGGACTTACCTCCACATCGGGAGATTGAGTTTGTAATCGAGTTGTTACCTGGAACGGCTCCGATCTCTAAAACTCCTTATAGGATGGCCCCTGCTGAGTTAAATGAGCTTAAGACCCAACTACAAGAATTACTCGATAAAGGGTTTATCCACCCGAGCACATCACCATGGGGAGCTCCGGTACTATTTGTCAAGAAGAAAGATGGAACTTGGAGGTTATGCATCGACTATCGTTCGCTTAACCAAATTACCATCAAGAATAAGTACCCTCTACCAAACATTGATGAGCTATTTGATCAGCTTCAAGGAGCTTCAGTTTATTCGAAACTGGATTTGAAAATCAGATATCATCAAGTACGAATTCAAGAGGAAGATATCCCTAAGACTGCCCTTAATACTCGGTACGGTCACTACGAGTTTCTGGTGATGCCATTCGGTGTAACGAATGCCCCGACAACGTTCATGGACTTGATGAACCGGATATTCCGACCATACCTAGACCAATTTGTATTTGTCTTTATAGATGACATACTGGTCTACTCTAAGTCGGAAGAAGAGCACGAAAGGCACTTGAGGATAGTACTTCAGACGCTGAGGGAAGAGAAATTGTATGCCAAATTCAGCAAGTGTGAATTCTGGCTGACACAGGTGGCCTTTTTAGGACACATAGTGTCGAAGGATGGGATTGCAGTTGATCCAGGAAAAGTGAAAGCCATAGTGGAATTGAAGCAACCAATGACTGTCACGGAGGTGCGGAGTTTTCTGGGTTTGGCTGGGTATTATCGGAGATTTATCAAGGATTTCCCCAAGATTGCTCGCCCCTTAACCAGACTAACGCAAGCCAAAGTGCGGTTCATTTGGGATAACTATTGTGAAACTAGCTTTCAAGAATTAAAGGATCGATTGGTCACCGCCCCTGTGTTAACTCTGCCACAGGGGAATGAAGGATTTGTAGTCTACACAGATGCGTCCAAAGAAGGACTAGGCTGTGTACTTTCGAGGAAGTTAAAACCTTATGAAGAAAACTACCCAACGCATGATCTAGAGCTGGCAGCCATTGTCTTTGCTCTTAAGAAGTGGAGACATTACCTTTTTGGTACTTCGTTTGAAGTATTTACTGACCACAAAAGTCTCAAGTATTTATTCTCTCAAAAAGAGTTGAATATGAGACAACGAAGATGGTTAGAATTGCTAGCTGATTTTAATTGCGACATTCTATACCATCCGGGTAAAGCGAATGTCGTAGCTGATGCTTTAAGTAGGAAGGCCAGTCTAGCCTGCTTAATGACACGAGAATGGAAATTGCTAGAAGACATCTCAAGTTGGAAACCTAAAGAACGGGAGTTTGGAGTTGTGTTTTCACAACTACATGCTCAGCCCATGATACTTCAGCGAATTAAAGAAGCACAAGAAATGGACGACGAACTCCGAAGGGTTAAAGAGAGAGTTAACCGTGGCCAAGAAAAGGAGTTTGCCTTGCCAGATGATGGAATCTTGAGATTTCGAAATCGAATATGTGTTCCAAACAATGAGCAGCTGAAAAGGGAGATATTAGAGGAATGCCACATCACCAAGTACACAATACATCCAGGGACAAACAAGATGTATGAAGATGTGAGACAACAGTATTGGTGGCCCAAAATGAAAAGGCAAATAGCAGAGTTTGTGGCAAAGTGCTTAACTTGTCAACAAGTTAAAGCAAGCCACCAGAAGCCCTTTGGGTTATTGCAACCTCTTCCAATCCCTGAGTGGAAATGGGAACACATTACGATGGATTTCGTTATGGGACTACCACGAACACAAAGAGGTCACGATGTACTATGGGTGGTTGTGGACAGACTCACAAAAAGCGCCCATTTTATTGCATTTGCTAAGACCTATTCGCTAGATAAGATGGCAGAAATCTATAAAAATGAGATTGTTCGCTTACACGGTGTCCCAGTAAGTATAGTATCTGACCGAGACCCTCGGTTTGTCTCAAATTTTGGCAAGGATTACAGAAGGCTTTGGAGACTAAGTTGAATTTTAGTACGGCTTATCACCCACAAACAGATGGACAGACTGAAAGAGTTATCCAGATTCTTGAAGACATGCTTAGAGCGTGTACCTTAGATTTTGGTGGGAATTGGGATCGACACTTGCCCCTCACAGAGTTCGCCTATAACAACAGTTACCAAGCCACGATAGGCGTGGCCCCGTTTGAGGCTCTTTATGGAAGAAAGTGTAGATCCCCAGTTTGTTGGAGTGAAGTGGGTGAAAGTAAGCTAATGGGCCCAGATCTGATTCGTGAGACAACAGAAACGATCAAGATGATAAAGAAAAGGATGGAGACAGCACAAAGTCGTCAGAAGAGTTATGCTGACCGACGACGAAAAGACTTGGAGTTCGAAGTGGGTGACTTCGTATTCTTAAAAGTCTCGCCAAGAAAAGGTGTTTTGAGGTTTGGGAGAAAGGGCAAGCTTAACCCACGCTATATTGGACCTTTTGAGATACTTGCGAGAGTGGGGAAAGTTGCCTACCGATTATCCTTACCCCCAACTTTGGCAGAAGTACATAACGTATTTCATGTGTCTATGCTTAAGAAATACCATCCTGATCCCTCTCATGTTGTTGACTATGAGTCCCTCGACATTAGTCCAGACCTGACCTATGTTGAAGAACCAACGAGAATTCTAGACTTCCAAGAACACACCTTGAGAAACAAAACCATAAAATTAGTTCGTGTTCTATGGAAGGATCATGGGATTGAAGAAAGTACGTGGGAACGACTAGAAGAGATGCAAGAGAAATACCCACAGTTGTTCGATTAGGCGTCGACTCAATTTCGAGGACGAAATTTTCTAAGGAGGGGAGGATGTAACGACCCGGTAAATCCCTTATTTACCTATTTTATATTATACAAAATTTATAGGATTATTTTGTGAGTTATTGATTTCTAGAGATTATTTTTTCAAATATGATTTTATTTGTGAACTAGTGAGCATTTTACTACCTAAATATTTATAAAATATTATAAATTCCAAATATTTTTTAAACTTTCATGCATTTGATCCTTCTAAACTTCCAGAAATTTTTAATAGATTATTTTCAACTTTTACCTATTTTTCCAAGCATTTTTAGTAATTTTCGGAAAACATTGTATTTAAGTTATTAATTCGAAATCTAATTTTTAAAATGCTTAATTATTATCCAAAAATTAAAATAATAATACAAATAAATATTCTAGGTTTTATTTGACTTATAAAAATTAATTTTCGAATTTTACAATTTTATTTCTATTTTTGGGCAATTTTCGAAAAATTGGCAAAACAAGGGGTATTTTGGTCTTTTCACCTCTCCAACCCCAAATTTCGTTTTTTCCTGAGAAATAAGCAATAAAATACTTAATAAATAAGAGTTTCAGATTATATATATTTTTGTTTGATTTTAGTTGATTTTATTTTATATTTTATCAAAATATCTTTACTAATACATACTCTTGAACCTCATATACATAAATTACTATATATTAGTGGTGATGTACATGGCTACATATACACACACACACATACCCACATACATATACATGGTATTTAGTAAGAATAGGTGTAAGCATATATAGCCATGTATAATGTATGGAATAGGTATTTAGTGGAATTTAATAATTGGATATTTGTGTCTAATACATGGAAGATAATTACACAAGACCATATATACCAAAATCCTCATTTTTCAGCCATTTTTCCAGCCCAAAACCGTGCACTCTCTCTTGCTCTTACACTCTCTTTCATTTTTTTCCTCCAAACACTTCACTTCCTCCAAATTACTACACACTTTGAAGAACTAAGGTAGGAACTCTTCTTTATACCTTAAGTAGAGGGTTTTTCTTCTTCTTCTTGAGGAGATTAGGTAAGCTTCCATACTCTTGTGCCCAAGCAATGTAAAAGAACAAGCTTGAATGGCCTAGAGTGAGAGCTTTTGCCAAACATACCTCCAAGTTGAGGGTTTTAGTTATGTTGCTAGCTTCATGTTACTTTATAGTTCATTTTATCATGTTTAACTCTTGTTGGAAGGAAGTTGAAGGATGGATAGTATTATGAGCATGATCTTGAAGATCTTATGTGATTAGTATGCTTATTTGGAGTTCTATGTGCTTACTATGCTTTCTTGGAAAACTATGTGATTATTGTGCCTTTTTACAATAACATGGCATTCTTATGTTTTATTTGGATTATTATGTGAGTTCTATGCTTTATATGAAGTAGTATGAGACCATGATTCTTTAAATGAGCTAGTAGGGGAATATCCTATGTTGTCTTGAAAGTAATTGTGAAGAAAGCTCCATATATCTATTTATTATACTTTATTGTATAGTTTTATGCCTACTTTGATGATTATAGAAATATATATATATATATATGTATGTATATATATATATATAAATATTTAAAGTATTGTTATCTATTCATTTAGCTAATTCATATTATATTAGGTATATATATCTATATATAGTTATGTACGTATATATATATGTCTACTTATTATAGACTAATTATACACTTAGTAATACTTAGTAAGACTACTTTAATCTATATATATATATATATATGGTACGTATAAGTATATATATAATTACATTCATTTTATTAGTTTATATATATATGTAGATAATTTCAATCATCTTATATCTATATCACACTTTATATAGTTTATATATTTTTCTATCATCTTTATATATATAAACTTATCTATATCACATTTTATATATTTTATATATTTATATTAGTTATCTTTTAATCTATATATATATATTTAAGTATATTTATACTAGTTATATTTTAGTCTTTATATTTATATATTTATACTAGTTATGTTTATATATTTATATTTATATTTTATCTATTTACATATTTTGCTACTATCTATTTACATATGCTTAATAAGCAAACATAAAGCTTTCATTTATAAGTGTGGAGCTTACTTTGCTAAACTATGATTATGTGCATATGTGAACAAATTGCAATTGTGTGGATGGGCCCATATGTGCTGGAATGGTCTGGGGGGTGTTCCACCGGGACATACTATTGAGTAGCCGGGAGAGTTCACCACCCTTCCATCTCCTAATCCCTCCCTTGGGTAGACGGAGGGATCTACTCAAGAGAGAGGGTCGTAGAACAATACTAAGGCGTATGCCCGGGATACGACCATTGGAGGATAAGGCTGGCGGGAGAAATGTGCTGGTTGTTATTTCGGCCCGGGTAGTTATAAGGGTCACTGTCAGGTGACGAAAGGTAGAAAGTGTGAAATTATATATGTGCTATGTGTAACTAATGTGCACTTGACACCCGAGCACCTTATGTGTATAAAGAAGTGTTTCTACTCAACGTATGTTGATTCGATGTTATATTATATTTTAGATGCTTCCGAAGATAGCTTTTATGATGGTGAGGAGGAGGAACCTTTTGAAGCATTTTATTAGGAAGAAGGATGTAGGATTTTCCGCTGCGTACCTGTTTTGGGTTTTTTCTTTTGCTACGTATCAATAGTAAACTAGCAAGTCGAGACTCTCTTTTGTTGATGTACCCTTATGTAATGTACCTTATACGTTGTAATTAAAAATGTATGCATGTATGTAGCCAATAATGATAGTATTAATCTAATAATAGCCATAAGACTAATAATAATAATAAAGGGATTTCGGGGTCGTCATATTAGCAAATCAATTTTTTTTTTTCAAAGCTAAACACATATCAAAAGTTGACATTGCAACCTTTCTAATGGAATAAAGTAAGCTAAATTTGAAACTGTATCAAGTGAGATAAAGAGCTCGAAAAATGGCTAATTTCTTATGAGACTATCGTTACGCTTTTCAACATCTAGTACGCCTCCAATTTCGGGCTTATCTTAATATCAAAATGTAGGGAGTTTCACGAACCTAAATGATTTTGGAAACAATTTGAAACAAGGAGAATAGATGGGAATTAATTTGGATCAATTCTAACAAGAATTGATAGATTTATTGAAGCTCAAAGTCCTTGCTTGATCACAAATCTGTACGACAGAGTGGCTAGCTTCTTTCCTCTTTTTTACAGCAAGTTTCTTGTAGATTTCATGGGATGAAAGTTGGATTATAGTGCACTGGAGTTTGGGAAATACAAATCCAGGTGTCGATTGGATGACGAAGATTTGACGAACTAAGTGAGCAAAAATCTCACTTAATTTGGGGCCTAGGTTGGGTGAGAGTTCAATTACTTTTGGTTGAATGTTGAAGAAACAAAGACCAAATTCATGTGTTGTAATTATTATAAAACTAATATAATCTTGTCCCTTTTTTGAAAAAATAAATAAATAAATAAATAACCATTTACCATAACATAAATATTCAACATAAGAATTTACTAATTACGTAATTAGGATGTTCCATGAGTAATGGCCATGACTTAAAACTAATGTTTACCTTGTAGTGAACAAAGTGGAACACGTAACCATACAATGATTACATGTACAAACAACTTGAATTTCAACAAAAAATTTTAAATTCAAGATCGAATTTGACAAGTCGGAGTTTTTTTTCTGTTTTTTTGGTAGTTTGATTTGAATTTTTCAAAATGAGTAAAGTTGCCAAAAACTCAAAATCAATATACACACAAATGTATATTAGCTTTAATATATATTATACCTACAAGGAGATATAGATATAGATTAGTTTTGAACGTTATACAAGAAGATGATACTGCACATATTATAGTATTTGAAGAACCAACTACAATTTATGTTGGATGTTCAATTCATTCTAAATTCAATTAAAGATGTAATTATCATCTTAAATTTGTTTTATCTCATTTTATTTATATATATTGAATTATATACTCTTCTAAAACATAAATTGCAAAAAAATTAATGTAACTTGGATTGGACTCGTAGTGATACCATATATTTGTGCAATCATTTTGGTTTTTTTTAAAATAATTTATATTTTGTTAATTTTTTTTGGATATCTTCATTATTTAGATTATTAATATTTTATTTAGATAGGTGGAGCACGAATCCAAATATTACAGAGAATTAAGCCTACAAAAGTTAAATTCTGCTTCTTGATAGCTGTCAATAAAAGATGGAAGTAACAGATGGAAAATCGACGTCGTAGTTGAAGCAATTGAGAAAATACAATCCGTTGTGAAGGCGAAAATCAAAAAGAAGATATCAATTACAACAACGAAACATAATCCTGAAGAATAATGTAAAAAAGAAAAAAAGAAAAAATGTGCATCTTATCTCAAGATTCAAGTATCAAACAAAGTCCAATTTTTCTAGAAAATGATGGAAGCAACAAAATGCAAGTAGAGCATAAATATAAGAAAAACTGTATCGAGATTCAAAGTTCAACTGATGATGAAGAGTCCTTCAACAACTTCAAAAAGAAATTTACGACGAAATCCGTGAAAACTAGCAAACAAAAGGCTTATCCAACAATTAAGATCGAGCCAAAGAAGGACTAATATGCCTATGAGCTCACCTAAATTTATTTAGCTAGCATGTACTTTCAATTTCTATTAATTTAATTAATAAATATCTTATTTGTTCATTCATAGTGTTCAATAAATTAGCGCCAAACTTTTAGCAAAAACTTCTAATGTTTTTCTTAGAGCAAAAAACCTTTTGATGTTTTAGTTCGAATTAATTATATTCATTTTTAAATACTTTTAGCCTATGAAATAATTTTTCATATCTACATTTATAATGGAAAATTTATGTTTTACTATATTTATTATGCACATATTCTTTACAAATATACAATAATACTAATAACTTCATATACATGACATGGAACACAAGTTCCTATTACTAGTTAACATATAAATATACCATTTCCAACGAAAATCACAAAAAAAAAAAAAAAGATTTAGCAAGACTTGCCATCACACCTGCACTTGATGATGTAAGTTGGATAGAAGAAAAATGGAGGGAGCAATGGTTTTTTAGTAGAAAATATGGTAGGTTGATTCACCTTTCTCTCCAAAATTTGTTGGTGACAGTGGCCACTTGTCTTAAGGGTTTCCAATGACCCGCTGCATTCACAAAATTTTAATTTGTATACTTGCATTATGAATATATATGTTTATAATTATATTAAAAGGCCCGAGTTGATTGTATCAAAAAAAAATTATATTAAAGGCCCGAGTTTATAATGAAACAATCAAAACAAGGGCTTTATGCTCCCAAATTTTGGGTGCCCTATATGTTGCTTCACCATAGTCAAAATTCATAAACCCGTTCGAAAGAATAAATATCAACCTAAACAGCTCAACTGTTGTTAATGTTGCGTTGTATAATGGCACACGCAAGTATACGTATCACACAAATAGTATAAAATATCAATCCCACAGGGACTAATTCCTAAGCAATTTCGTAATCTTCTTTACACACTTGTTACTCCTTACTTTGAGCAATTAAAAGTAAAAATATGAGCGAGTTGTGAATTTGAGAATAAGTAAAATACGATACAAAGTAATAAACTGGGAAAAATACTAAGAGAACTTGATCTAGGTCTTTAACTTCCCCTTGTATGTCTTTTAATCGATCCTCCTAATCCTCTTTATCAAGTAACAAAGCATGCTCAATAATCCGAAATTTTATTTTATCTAAACTCTCTCTCGATATAGCATAAATCTTATTAACTGGATTAATCCTCTATATCTCTATGAGAATTGAACCTAGATAATAGCATTAAGAACCAATTTCGAGTGACTGCCTAAGGTAAGTTGGTACTCTTGTCTTTCATATGAATCATATTCCTAAAGAATATAAACTTAGGCTGCTTTGTTCAGTTCTAAACCATGAAATCTTCTCTCGAACTCAATCAAGGTTAACAAATCAATTCTAATGGTGGCCAATCACTAGAATGCATTACGACCAAAACAAAATAATTGAGATGCATAGTATGTAATAGAGATTCATAGAGTTCAATCACAATCCATATAAGGTGTGACGACCTCGGTAATTCATGCTTTATTAATATTATTACTATGTACATACAAAAGTCTATTTAAACTCAGTACATATGAAATGCAAACTCAATACAAGTTTCATCATATCACAATGCAACTTGCAAGCGACAATTAAAAACGAAAGGCGAGTACGCAGCGGAATCTAACATCTTTCTTTCTAATAGAATGCCTCGAATGGTTCTTCTTCCTTCACAATTTCGGTCTCATCTAAAACATAATACATATTCAACATCAACACATGTTGAGTAGAAACACATACTTCAATTACATAAGGTGCTCGCGTGTTAGTTGCATATAAAGCACATATAAAGCACACATTTTGCACTTTTCTATCTTTCGTCACCTAACAGTGACCGTTATAACTACCTATGCCGAATATACAACCAGCACATTTCTCCCGCCTGCCTTATCCTCCAGTGGTCGTATCCTGGGTATACCCTCTCTCTTGAGTAGAACACTCCGTCTACCTAAGGGGGGATCAGGAGATGGAGGGAG
>CM047886.1:9591657-9677953 GCA_026212405.1 Petrea volubilis
ACATATAGAGCTAGTTAGCTGTATACATATGTTTTATATAATTAACACACATGCTTTATATTGTTAATTTAAATGGTCAATTAATTTGTGGTATTATTTCTTTAATATTTAGATAGTTTATTTTGATATAATTTTTTTTTGTATTTTTATGAACAATAACTCTTATACATGCACGAGTTATTGTATATGATTTAAAAAATAATATATGAATAGTGATTCGTACACACCATGTAAGAGTCACTGTTTTTGGATTAAAAAAGTAATATATGAACGGTGACACATACATCGTGTGTGCGAGTCATTGTTCACCGATTAAAAAAATAATATATGCATAGTAATTCGTACACAATGTGTAGGAGTTAGACTAAAATAATTACCTTTTTCTATTTTAAAGTAGAATGAAAATTACATAAAACTATGTTATTTTGATAAACTTCTATTCCCAATGTATTATAATAAGCATTTGCGTATCCTCAATTAAATTGCAGTTCATTTAGCACTTTTCAGTTTTCACCGTAAAATAATTGCACCCTTAATTTTAATATGTTTGGCACTTTACCCATATTCAACAAAAAATGCACCTAAATTTACAATCGGAAAAGGTTTTTAGCTGATTGTTAGGGACAAATTTGGCCATTTTTAATCTTTTGATTATATCAACAAACTGTTTTTAATTTTTTTTTTCATCCTCGTCTTTCACTACTAAACAAATTGTTACCAAGGCACCACAAAGTGCTACTATAAGTGGATATTAATTATGTGATACTTTTTCATTTGAAAAACCTAATTAAAAACCTTAAAATATCATATATTTAAATATAATAATAGCATCTTTTGACATTTATAATATCATAAAAATGTACATTCTAATGAAAATTTGACATGATTGATTGAAACGCTATTGCAATTAATGCATACTTAGATAATTTCTAAAAGTGTAACGCTATACATGTCAATTTATATATCTTTGAGTTGTGTGTATGTGCATATATTTTAACTATCGATTTTTGACTCATTAGCTGACTAATTTGAATTCGGTATTACAAATAGGGGTGGGCATCGGGTCGCGTACTTGCGGGTTCAGATTTTGTGGATGGAGTATATATATATTATATATATCGGGTAGTTTAAATTGCTACCCAAATCCAACCAGAACTGTATGACTACCCGAATTAATTAGGTGCCCGGTTGGGTTTGGGTTTTACCCAATTGTTTTTGGGTTTGGTGAAAATAAATTTGTTAATTGTATCAATGTAGCAATAAAAATTAGTTATTTAAAAAAAACAAATCTTCACAACAAGTCCATATATGCAATTCACACTCTGATGTTAAAAATAAAGTTAAAATGCTTACAATTATTAATTATAACATATTATTATAATTTCATTAAACTATTTGATACTAACATCATTAGGACATTAGCTATAAAGACAAAACACCCGATTTGAATGGTCCACCCCTATACGTACAGTCGTGAATTTTAAAAGGTAAACTTATCTTTTGGTAGAAGTAATAGTCTAAAACATAAAAACTCATCTCTTGGTAGGAGTGGGATTTTAAAAGGTCAAAACATATCTCTTGAAAAGAGGACAGTAAGAGCAAGGATTCTATACAAACCCTAAATTCTAATATATTTTTTATTCCTTTTCTTTTTGAAATTTTAATCGAGTACCCAATTGGATTTTTCGGGTGAAAAAATAAAACCCAAAGTCCGACCCATATTTAAATTGGTCGGGTTTAGAATAACCCAAATTCAATTTTTAATCCGAATATCCGCCCCAAAATACCCAAACCCTATCATATCGGATTGGGTTCCGATTTGCCTAATCCAAATGCCCACCTCTAATTTCAAAGGCCTGAGCATGGGGGTGTGACCCTTCCAATATAGTTGATCTATTCACAATTTCATGATTTGAACCCTTTACGTTGCTTAATGAATATAACTTATCATCCCGCTAGACCATTCTATACAAATTAATTATAATATAATTCAATCTAAATATAAATTTCAAATAGAAATTATATATATATATATATATATATATATTGACTGGTCACGTTGACAACAAAGGGAAAAAGAATAATTGATAAATTAACATATATACATTTTAATTTGATCTAAATTAATTTTAAAAAAATCTAACAGGAATCAAACCTCATAAATGATTGAGGTTTTTATTTTTTTATACTAGCAACACCGCACGCTCTACGTGCAAAATATAAAAAAATATATATTTCAATTTAGTATTTAAATTTTTTTAGGATGAAATATAAATATATTATTAATTTCTTTTATAAGAATATTTTTTAAGAATTATTTGAAATAATTTATTAAATTATAATAATTTAAAAATAAAATAATTACTGAAATAAAATTACATGATAAAGAATAAGTACACAAAAAAAAAAAAAATCAAGTAATTGTAATTAGAGAAAGTGGTTTGTGGGTTGAGAACATGGATTTTTAAAATTGGATACAATATTATAATATTAACCTTTTTATTTGCTTATTTATTGCATGTGTTTACTAATTAAAAGGGTAAAATTGGCACATCAAAATATAGTATCTGAATTGAATCGATTTCATATGAATTTTCAATTTTAGTTACAATTTTACATATCTCTATTTATTCCACATAAAATTGAAGGAAAAATTTTGTAAAATCGCATAAATAACCACCATTTATGAGATAAAAATGACTTTTTTTTTAATAGTATGCATTATGGATCTACACACAAATGAGCATTTGAGAAAATCTTGTGTGTAGAGTATAATTTGTGTAATATGGAATCGAAGATGAAGTAGAGGACCCAAACTATAATTTGTTTACTTTTTTTTTTTTCGATTACAAACAACTCGGGACACCCTATAGATGTCAACCGGAAGGACCCCCACACACGCACACACTCACTCAAGGGGAAAGGGGGAGAGGACAAGAGGATTCGAACTCAGAACCTCACTGGTACTGATGTGAACCCCCACCACTGGGCTACAACCCCAGTGGCTATAATTTGTTTACTTGATCCACTCTTCTCAATTGATTTACACTTTCCATCATATTGATTAAAAAAAAAAAAAAGAAAAAAAAAGAAGCCTTTCTCTACATTCAATGCGAGTTTTCAATAATAATATTCAATTGGTTAATTTATGTTACTGAGTAAATATTGTAATTCTTGAATTAATTATATATTTCAAGAACTGACAAAAGTTTTATTGATATTGCCTATTTATAAGTATAATAGTAAGGTTCACATAACTATGAAAGATCTTTTTGCTCTACAGGTGAGGAATTAGCTTTCTTTTGCCATCATCTGCCTTCCATCTAGACTCTTTGCAAACAACTAACTATTTGCACCCTCGTATTCTTTCCAAAACATAATGCAATCATTTTCACACACGTGGACAAGCTCATATGCCAAACAAATGCCTTTTAATACATTCCTTGCCTCATAAAATGAAGGTGGAATGATGTCGCCATCTGGTAAGTATTCCTTGATCAAATAAATAATTATATTATAACATTTATCAGTCATTCGATTTAAAACTTTGATGTAAAGCAACTTGACAAGAAAAGAGAGCAATGATTTAGAGCAACTAGGATATAATTTGCATTGTGTATCCTTTAACAATCTCTTAAATTCCACTTCATCATTGGATATGACTTTTGGACCACAACAATGATCCTGTCGATTTTTACTATCAAGAAAATTATGCATCCCAAAATTCAAATCTTCTAACGTCTCTTCTTCCTCAAATGTTTCATCCACCCAACTATAAATATCATTACCTTCTTCAATATACTCATCAAAGCTTTCACCATGATACGAGCTCCAGTGTAATTAACATCCATTCCATTAGTAAGTAAATTCAACGTGACCAAATGAGATTCGTGTAAAATCTGATTCAAACATTTTTCATATAGACAAGGCACATTCTCTTTATTTCCATTATTCTCTAAAGCAAATCTCATAATACTTTTAACTCCATTAACAAAGTTTTCTGATGTATAGTCATTGAGTTTAACCCAGGCCTTATCCATCTATATCTTTTGCCAATTAAAAACCAAACAATATATCAAATATAGATAAAAATAAAAAAAGAACATGCTTTACACTTTAGATGCATGTAGTTATATAGCACATAAAAACACATTTGTGAAAATGTGATGTTGTTGTTGTTGTTTGTAAAACCTATTGGTTTTAAGATTATTGGGCTAATCCTGTTAAGTTTAGGATATCTACATGACTATAAATTCTAAAGTGTATCAAACCATGCTTGAACACCATATTTAATTGGAAATTTAGGGTTATGCACACAAAAATAAGAAATAAATCTAATGAAAAAGACAGAGAGAGAGAGAGAGAGAGGGAGAGAGAGAGAGCAGTGGCAAGACTCGGCCTTCATAAGCACCATATGATTCACAGCCCGAGGTTGAAGTTCTGATAGAGGTCACTTTTTCTTTTGATTAATTGACTTCGTTCATCTTAATTTCCATTCCAATTGATAGTCCTGATTTAGATCTCGGGATATTATGAGAAAGTTTAGCAGTTTGACTTCGGATAATTACAAGACCCAACCTATCACTCTTAATTTGGAATTTTTGTGATATCATCCACCTATGTACACACGCATACATTAGTTTAGATAGGAGCCCTATAGAAGCATGTGAGATTTTCAATATCCATTAGTTAAGCAAAAAAATATGGATGATTTCGCATATGAATGCCTCTCTCTCTCTCTCTCTCTCTCTCTATATATATATATATATATATATATACCTTAGCTAGAGTGTATGATGAGATTTTTAATAGCGTGTACAGTAGTAAAATGTTACAGACTTGATGAGTGATTTTGATCTTTTTGGGTAGTAGCAAACTTTTATGAATTTCATAAATTATTTCGAGACCATAGATCGTGTATATTAACTCATAAGCCTCTTTGTATTATTAGATCCGATCAATCATGAGTAGGACTTGGATCATGAGGCCTTGACTATCGTAAAGATTTGAATAGGCTGTTGTAAGTGGTTTCTTTCCAATTTATTTTATAAAAATACATTTTTCTTAAATTTATGTCTTCATTGAAAAAGTTATTTTTTTATATAAAAAGTAGATTTGAACATGCTATTTTATGAATTTTCTTTATGAAAAGTTAAAAATTGTTTTGTGTTGTGCCATATGTGTATATATGAACATGCTCTTTGTAATGCCCCAGTACTTCCTACTATTTTAGAATTTATTATATATTATGTTTCATGCAATATTTTAAAAATTATTATATATAGTTTAATGTTTTATGCAATTATTATGTGACTCTTATTTTATATGTGTGAATTATGTGTGATTTCATGATTAAATGTGTATTTGCTCTATATGCATTTTTCAAAATTATAATGATAAGAATTATTTGTAATAAAGTCATATATATAGTATTTTTTATATTTCAAAACATATTAATATATATATATATATATATACATATATTTGAAATAAATATAAAGTGTGTTTTCAAAATATGGATAAATAGGATCATTTTTGCAATATAAGATTTTAAAATAGAAAAGATGTTATTTCATTCATTAAATCCTTATTTTAGATAAAATCTTAGATAAGATAAGAAATGATCATTGATTGTACAATTCTTTACACATAAAATGAAAATAATACATTACAATAAATATATCTTAGAAATTAAATTTATATTACATATATATATATACACATTCATACACAAACGAATTTATATTATTATATATATATATATATTCTTGTACATATATATATATATATGCAATTCTATAATATATATTATATACATACATTTCGTACACATGCATATATATATATATATATTCTATTTTTTTAAGATTTAACATATATATATATATAAATTCGTATATATAGATATATATTCTATTTTTTTAAGATTTATCATATATATATATATATATATAAATTCGTATATATAGATATATTTACATAAATATATATATATATATATATACTTACATAAATAAATTATGACACATGCTCAAAATGTCATTGTCTTTATTAAATGAATTCATACACCTAGATTACTAGATAAATCAAGGATAAATACACTTGTATTAATCTTGCTAAACTTTGCCAATATTTGTAGGAATAGTATTAAAAGAAGATGCATGTGTTATCATCATATTAAGTTAGACTAACACGTAATCTAATTTAGGAGACCACTTAAGCACATGTAGAGTAACAACTAAGCTCTTCAGTTGGATGAATATATTAATTACAATACCAAGGTGGAAAGAAAATATTAATTATAAATTGACCTTAATAATAAATAATTCTATTTCACAAATTAAACTCTATAAATAGAAGAGCTTGTCTTCCATTTTTTCATCACACAAACAAACACATCCACTCACACCAAATCCCGCCTAAAACAACCCACTCACATTCACCTTACCCTAAACACACAAAACACTTCATATTTATAGTAAATCTTCTATCCACATACGTACATACATAAACCCTTCTTTTTACATACATATATACATTTTAGCCCTTTATACAACCCCTTAATTCCCTAAAACGCACTTGAAAAAGTAGGAGTTTCCTTTATTGCATAAGTTAGTTTCTAGTTCTAGTTTTACATTTTACTACCATGATATTATGCTAAATATTATGTGACTATGTGCACATATTACACACGTTCACCTTATGTGATTAAATGAAATTTCTACTCAACCATCGCATTGATTCTTCTTTATGTGAATATTTTTAGACAGAAATGAGATAGTAGATCAAAGTGGCGCAGTGAAAGCGTTTGGAAGCCTTTTGCACAATAAAGTTATTTTTGTATTCTTTTTGAAAATTGTAACTCTTGTATTTTGTACAAATTTTATGTGAAAATTATTATTTATACAACTATGAAAATATTACCGTTGCGCTTTTCAGTCCAATATATTTTAATAAAATAAAAGGGTATTTTTCCGGGTCGTAACACTCTTAATACTTTGAACCCTATTGGTAGGAACGTGTTCCAAATTTCCGATTGTGCCATGGGTATAATAGCAATCTTTGAACCTGCTTAACGGGGTTATAGTTAAGGCCCTTTTACTAGTAATAATAATAGTATCTGAACCTACTTAATTGATTGTAGTTAAAGCCCTTTTATGGATAATAATAGTAGCGTCCGAAAGCCACCACCTAATGGGGTTATAGTTAGAGGTTGATCAAGTTGGCCAATGGAAATTTCGAATATTGACGAGCACAAATATGTAAATGAATGTGTTTCATTTTGTTTGTTATTTGTTTTGCTACTTGAAAGTGTGAAATCTTAATTTTGGAACTTGTCTGTTTTACAAGTATGATTTTCATGATAAATGCATACGTAACTTGTTCAAATTCGATAGAGGTTCAAGAAATCCTTTATTGGGCGAGTGCGCTAACATTTAAGAAGGTGACAAGAACCAATTTGGGGTTGGTGATTGAAGTGAAGGAGTCTCTGCTTAGAGAATTTAGTTATTGTTATTAGTTTTGTTGTTTTCTTTTATGACTATATTTATTAAGACTATTATATCATTTTTTTGTTTATGTCTTTGAACTGGAGTTATTATAGCTAGAGTTATTTTCTTTGCTGCTGCAAGGTTCGACTAAATTTTTCAATGTATAATTTTTGATTTTTAGTATGTTCTGATTTCTGTGATGACTTGGTGTCTCTAATTCCTTCCAGGCAAAAGGGCATCGCCATCCTAAGTCCTAAATTCGGGGTGTGACGAAAACATTATAATATTTGGTTTTGAGACTTAAGAATCATGTTTCGACTGATGATGTCTTGGGATCTTCGTTCCAGACCTCATCCGGACCAAATAGGTCA
This sequence comes from Petrea volubilis, assembly GCA_026212405.1. NCBI lineage: Eukaryota > Viridiplantae > Streptophyta > Magnoliopsida > Lamiales > Verbenaceae > Petrea > Petrea volubilis. Next base: position 9,599,519 of record CM047886.1, read on the forward strand.
AGTAAGGTGTCAAATCCTGAATGAAACATATTCTCATACACTACAAGAAAGTAGGCAAAAACCAACGGAATTTTCCTATGGAAAACCTACGGAAAAAATCCCTTGCAAATACCAACGGAAATTCTACGAAACGCATATGGAAGTTGATAACATGAAATTCCATTGGTAATCCGTAGGATAATTTGCCATGAAAATGGCGGGAGAAATAGCGCCATTTTTACCAAGGGATTACCGAGGGAATTTTCCCTTGGTAATCACGTTCAAAATTTACCAAGGGATTTTTCCCTTGGTAATCTCCTTTAATAAATTTTCTGAGGGAAAACCAAGGGAATTTTTCCTTGGTAATCGAGTTCAAAATTTTTCGAGGGATTCCCAATGGGCTTTTCCCTTGGTAATTTTCTTTTATTTGTTAGCAAGGGAAAACCGAGTGAATATTCCCTTAGTAATTTCGTTCAAAATTTACTAAGGGATTACCAAGGGAATTTTCCCTTGGTAATCTCCTTTAATATATTTCCCAAGGGAAAACCAAGGGAATATTCCCTTGGTAATCTTGTTCAAAATTTACCAAGGGATTTCCAAGGGATTTTTCCCTCAGTAATTGCCTTTAATAAATTTCCCAAGGAAAAACCAAGGGAATTTTTCTTTGGTAATCGCGTTCAAATTTACCAAGGGATCCCGAAGGGAATTTTCCATTGAAATCTCCTTTAATAAATTTCCCAAGGGAAATCCAAGAGAATATTCCCTTGGTAATCTTGTTTAAAATTTACCAAGAAATTCCATAGGGATTTTCCCCTTAGTAATCGCCTTTAATAAATTACCGAGGGAAAACCAAGGGAATTTGCCCTTGGTAATCGCGTTCAAAAATTTTCGAGGGATTCCCAACGGATTTTTTCCTTGGTAATTTTCTTTAAAAATTTAGCGAGGGAAAACTGAGGGAATATTCCCTTGGTAATATCGTTCAAAATTTACCAAGAGAATCGCAAGGGAATTTTTCCTTGATAATCTCTTTTAATAAATTTTTCGAGGGAGCACCAATGGAATATTCCCTTGGTAATCTCATTCAAAATTTACCAATGGATTACTGAGGGATTTTCCCTTGGTAATATTTTTTAACAAATTTTTTTTGAATTGATTTTTTTTATGATTTTGTAATGATGAAAACGTATTTTTTACATACTCCTAATATTTCCTTTTTACTCTCATTACTCCCTCTGTCTCTCTCTCTCTTAAATGATGAATATGTATTTTGTATTTACTCCCAATATTTCTTTTTGAACACTTTGTAGGATTTAATTATATGAATCTATTGTTATATATTATTCTAGCCATTGTAAAAGTTTTGAATTTATGTATGATCCAAATATAATTCTAATTTTTAAAAATTCTTTTTTTGCAAAATTCTATATATAAATTAACACATATCCTTATTAATATTATAATTTATACTATCTTTATAATTTATTAATATTATAATTTATACTATCGTTATAATTTATTAATATTATAATTTATACATATCTTAATTATAATTAATTTCTCTCTCTTCTCTCATTACTCATATTTAATCTCCCTCTTCTCGATTGAATTAAGAGAATATTTTCAGCAATTCAAAAAATAATATTAAATAAATTGAATTTAATAGAAATTAAAATATTTGAATATTATTTGTAATTATTAAAAAAATAGATTAATGAGTTGGTCTTGAAATTAGTTTAGTGACAAAGCATTACATTTCCATCCAAGAGGTCATAGGTTCAATGTATCATTAAAATAAATGGCAATGTATGTCGTTAACAAATTTGTCCTGAAAAAATTTATGTATCATCAAAATAAATCTAAAAATACAAATAAATTCAACTTTTAAAATATGTACGAACAATTACTATTTTTAAAATTCTTTTTTTGCTAAATTCTATATGTAAATACATATGTAGATGGTACATTTGTTATTTAAAATAATATAAATAATATTTACAAATGTAGAATGTATATTTGATATTTAAAACAATATAAATAATATTTTACAAATAATATATTAAAAACTTAAAATAAGCTAACAAAATAAGAATATGTAATAAGTATAAAATAAAATAATATATTAATAAATTGAAATAAGAATAATCAAATCCTCTTAGTTGCAAAAATTTGCAAATTATGGGGGCACTATTCTAGTGATGATGACGGCTGTGGGGGCCCGCCAAGTGGTGACGGCAGCCACAGCGGCAGGGTCTGGGCGGTGGCGGAGACAGCTTGACCGGTGGTGGTGCTCCGGCGGTCTGGATATATTACCAACGGAAAACCAACAGAATTTTTCGTTGGTTTTCCGTTGGCAATCCGTAGGAAACTATCTAGGAAAATTCCCTAGGTTTTCCGTAAGTAAGCCGTAGCTACTTTTTTCGTTGATTTTTCGTAGGTAATTAGTAGGTGAATTAGGGTCGAAGTTTTCGTTGGTTTTCCATAGGTAATCCGTAGGTGAATTAGGGTCGAAGTTTTTGTTGGTTTTCTATAGGTAATCCGTTGGCAAATCATGATTGAAGTTTTCATTGGTTTTCCATAGGTACTCCGTTGGCAAATCATGATTGAAGTTTCCGTTGGTTTTCCGTTGGTAATTTCCTAGCAAAAGCTTACCGACGACACTTTTTCTAAGGGAATCCATTCCGTAGGTTTTCCGTAAGAAAATTCCATAGGTTTTTGGCTGTTTTCTTGTAGTGATACCCATTATGTGGTCGGGATTGTATTATGGTACTTCTATTGTTTACCTTATAGTAAAAATAGTGAAGAGATAAAAACAATCAAACTGGGAACCAAAGTAGTAATAGTTACCTTCTCAAGGTTTTGGACTGATTTCGAACAGTAAGTTTGGTACAGAGGCTAAAGTGTACTATTTGTTGAAGCGATCCAAAACATAACTAAAATCACTATCCGAAACCTCTGAGTTTTGATTTTTCTTATAAAAAAGGTAATTTATGTATGCCTTAAAAGGCTTTATAAGGCCAAAAGATAATTACACCTAAAACCTGTAATGACCCGATATTTCTTGGTATTTTAAAAGTTAATTATATGATTAAATTATCTAGTGTTTTATGTGATTATTATTTTGTATGTGAATTATGTGATTCTATCTCAAATATGTGTTATTATGAATAATGTATAATATTCTCTAATATATTATGTATTTTCATATTTATACTTTAAATGAATTTTTACACTTGTTATAACTCTTCTAAAAATTTATACACTTGTATTATTTACATTAACCTAGACTTCCATTCATTAATATTAGGGCACACCTAATAACATTTAGGCCTATTACTAAGCATGTATGCATTTATTAGATATTGATGAGTAAGATGAATCTAATTATGAAAAATTGACATAATTCATTTTTGATAATGTGTCTTAATCAACCTCTATAAATAAAGGCTTGAGTTCTATGTTCCATCACACACACGCCTACAAACACAACCTCACGTACACACCACACACCTCATGGATACACAACACGCAAGACAATCACACACACCCAACACAAACACCCAACACAAACACACATACTACTATCAATACACACACACACACACACACTCTTCACAATACACACACATATTACATAAATATATATATATGTGTGTGTGTATATATATATTATATATATATATATAAATTCACTCTCTTTCAACACTCTCACCACTATATACATATTCATAAATATACACGTTGACATCTACATATATATCGATCAAGAAGTGAGTTAAGGTAGGAATTTCCTTAATTACATAAGTTAATTTCTAATGCTAGTTTATCATTTTATCATGATATTAAGCTTCATTATGCTACTACAAGTTATTAAAAAGTATGTTTCTAGTTATATTTATACTTTATGTTCATAGAATTAATATAAGACCATGTATGTTTATTATTCCAAAATATTCTCTTAGTATGCTTTTATATTTATAGTTATAAGCATGGAAGTATGTTCATTATGTGAAAATATGTGAACCTCTTTATTTGTGCATGCCGGGCCCAAATGTGTTTTCGGAATGAATAGGGTTAGAGTTCGGTCGGGAGGCAATGGGTTTGCCGGTCTTAAAGCGGTTCTCGCCATCCATATCCTAATTCCATTTTGCATGGACGGAGTGTTCCATGTGTTGGTATTTGTTGTAGAGAATTGGCATAATCTAGAGATATGACCATCGATGTGAGCAGATGGAATATTGGGGTTAATGATGTGAACTGTTGGAATCTTATACTGTGGGAGACATAAGGGAGTCACCAATAAGTGACTCGAAAGGTAATATTGTGTGAAATATTATGTGAGATATCATGACTATGTGCACATATTATACACACGAGCACCTTATGTTATTTATGTTATTAAGAGAAAATTCCTACTCAATGTGTATCTTGACCATTTCTCCTTGTGATAATTTTAGCCAAAAAGGAGGTGGGAATTACTAAGGACGATAGCGATAAACGGTTCGGTGCCTTTAACTAGTTGGAATTAAGCTTGATATTTTGTATTTTGGAGAGATCGTAATGTTATAAATTTTTGTATTACTATGTATTATGCGCACTACTCTGATATATTTTCAATAAAATAAGTATAGTTTCATGTTTTAGTTGGCTATATTTTAATAAATTAGTTAAAGGTTCGGGTCGTTACAAAACCCCTAAGGTTTGGTGTCATTAGACTCAGTGTATGAGACAAATGTATGCATTTCGATTAGGGTCGTATTCTATGGTTACGATTCTAAAACACCTTGACGTTGATTTACCAGAAAACCCAAGCATCAAAGCGTGGCTCCATTACCGACTCTACCGCTACCAATTAAGTTTTCTTGATAGACTAATATTAATTTCAAACGAGGTAGAATTATACAAACCACATCAGGTCCAACTGTAATTTAGTATTTTGATGTTTGACATCTCACGAAACCTATCATCTCTGGATCTGGTTCAAAATTAGGACCTGAATATTTTTTGTTAAAATTTTCACTTGTCATAGTGATATATTGTTAAAATAAAGTAGTGCTAGAAAAACTATTAATACAAGTGCAACAGCAGGAAATTACTCCACCCCTATATGGAGTATGAAATAAATTTGTGAATTCAGTTGAACCATTTATCTAGCTATTGATATGAGTCATTTAACATGAATAACTAAGTATCATCTTTATCTACTGGTTCTGAAAACAACAGCCTTCTATTATACCATAATAAAATTGTGTATGTCTTCGTCTTTTCCTTCAAAACTTGTTCTCCCATTTGAGAAACATCACCATCCATCACCTAGTACATTATCATATTTCCTCGACATTTATCTATTGTTAAAATTCCAGAAGCAGAAGATACAATCTTTCTGTGCAATCATTGCCCACTAATTATTCTACTGCACATAGATACTGAAATTATGAGATGTGGTCAACATAATGGAGAGAGAAAATCCAAATAATATTAGTGATGTGGAGAAATTGCCTCTAATTAGTAGTGTTGAAATTTAAAAAATATCATCATAGAAATATAGAAATATGACCATTATGTCTTACTGCAAAAACGACCAATTAATATGAAAAGCCAAGGACAAGTAATTGGAGCTCAATTTTAATCTATTACCAACTCATATATTACATATATGATAGATACATGTACAGACCAGAGTGATACCTTATTACCCAAGGGAGTTGGAGGCAAAGGGAGGGGATTAGGGCAGCGAGATGGAGGAGTCGAGCATATTAGGAGATGGTAACGAGAGGGGCGGCAGGTGGAGGTACTAGGAGGCGGAAGCAGTGACAGGTGGTGGTACGAGGAGGCACAGGCGGAGGTGGATGTTTTAAATTATTAAATCTTAACAAATCTAAGACTAATTTAAAAATTCAATATTAATAAAAAAAAACATTTAAATGTTTGTTTTATTTTATTTGAAAAAATTATCGAAATAGAAAATCATAATTATTCAAAGAATCTCGAAAAATTAAATGTATTTGTATTTAATATTTTCACATAAGACTAATTTTTATTTCCTGCATCTCTATTTAATATACTCAAATTGAATTGTTTCAAATTAATAATTAGGGGTGCAAATGTGCCGATACCAACTCGAGCTTTAAAAAATTTTTGACCTTGAGCGCGAGACTGAGCTCAATGAATTTCAAATCTTGAGCTCGAGCTTGAACCCAAGCCAAAAATATTGAACTTGACTCATTTACTAAAAACAGATTAATTAAATATAATTAGTTTTTTAGATTATTTTAGGTATTACAAGTATTATTTAAAATAAATATTATTAATATATCATAAATTACCAATAAATTTCACTTTAATGATTTTAGAAATTATATTATTAATTATAATTATTAATACAGATTTAATAAAAAAAAATTAAAAGGTTCGCAAGCAAGCTCAAGAGGCTTTGAACAACTATACTTGAGCTCAAGCTCCACTTATTATAAGCTTGAGCTTGAAAAACTGAAGCTCAAGTTGAACTTGAATTTATAAAATTTAAACGAGAAATTACATCAACAATCTTAGATTTAGGTCACCAATGATTTTTTTTTTATTTAACCAATCTTTGTAAAGTAATTTCATTTTATACCAATATAATCACCGATTTGCATGAACAATATATATAATCGGACAATACCATTATTTTTTTTTCTCAAAATTGAATTGATCATATACAACTTCTATATTTGGAATGTCAATACCATGCAAAACCTATAGACAAACTGCGCTAAAACCATGAGAAATATAATTCACCATCACTTTCTTTCTATATATGAATGATGGATTTTATTAGGTTGACACATATTTTAGGTGGATTTTTGTAATTTGAAAACCACAATAACTAATTTGTATCTCAATGTATATAGATGTAATTTACCCAATTTTAAATACATATTTATCTTATATATTAAAAAATAATGTATTTATTACTAATGTTCTATTCAATGTACGATATCACATTTCTATTTATATTTCACTAATTTTGTCGTATAATTCTATTTATATATAATTCTTTATAAATAATTCTAATTGTAGAATAGTTATTTATTTAACTAATTTTAGACCATTTCATATAAGCTTTTAAGTTTTCAATCTACTAATCAAATTAGACCAATCCTACATGTTCCCTCGTATTGGTTAGAGTCTCTTTTTTTCCCACGGTATCACAAGAGTCGTATTGAAACGATTTTTAATAATTTAACTATACTATTAAATTGCTTCGTGTTTCTAGCCCATCAGACGAGTGGCTCTAAATATATATATATATATATATATATATTCCATATATATATATATATATATGGAAAGACAAAAAAAATGAAGATTTTCTAATGCCGCAAAAGTATTGCCTCCAATATTTACGGCTAAAATATTGGCTACAATAATTGCTACTAAAACACAATTAAGAGAATACCCCCTAACATGCAAACCCAGAAGGCATGTTTTGTGATGACCCGGTAATCCTTATTAGTTAAATAATTGATATAAAACCTTATGTTCCTTGAAAATGTACTTTTTCCTTGTTGTTTTCAAATTTTTAGTCTGATTTTGTGAGTAATTTACAATTTGAACTGTAAAGTGCTAATTTTCGAATTTTGATTACTATTCTTGGAAAATTCGTCTATTAAAATACTTATGAGTTTTCAAAAATAATATAAATAAGTATTCTGGACTTTCATGCGTGGAGAAGATGCAATTTTGAATAAATTAAACGATTTTCCAAATTTTAGACGAATTTGACATTCGAACACAAATTTCGAAATTCTATGTCCTAAATTGCAATTTTCAAAAGTATAACTAAAACATTTTTAATTTTTGGGAAATATAGATATAATTTCAGATTAATAAAGATTAAATTTCATAATTTTAGAATTTTTCTAAATTAATTATGAATTTTCGGACTTGATGCCCTAAAACCCTAATTTTCGATTTTTACAAAAATAAACAAATATAAATTCGAATTTTTAATTAAATAAAGATATTGTTTCAGAATTTGTAAGATTATATAAGATTTGGATAAGATTATGATAAGATTTGATTAGATTATGATAAGATTTGGATAAGATATGATAAGATAATAATAATTAGAAAATGACTTAAAGTACATAATAATTCTATTTCTTGCCCTAAACTCTATAAAAAGGGGGGGGGGGGGGCATTATCTTCATTTTCCACACACACAACACAAAATCCCGCCTATAAGACCCACACCCACAAAATCTTGCACTTTCAATCTATATATCACACAATATCATTAGTATACCTTCCTATATACATATATATATAATTACCCCTCTTCTAAACCTTTATATATACATGTTAACCTTTCTGTATATCTATATATACACTCTACACTTTATACTTATAAAGAAGAAGGTACCCCTTTGAAAGGTAGGAGTATTGTTTAACTTCATGAGTAGAATAGGAATTTAAGTATCTTATAAGTCTTAAATATTTTATGCTTTTATTTCCATTGTAGTACTATGTGAAATTATGTGTCTACGTGCACCTACTAAAGCACACACCCACCTTATAAGGTTGAATGATATTTCTACTCAACCGTCGCGTTGATTATTCTTTAAATGACTATTTCTAGACAGAAATAAGATAGTGTATCAGAGTGGCGCAACGGAAGTGTTTGGAGGCCTTTTACACAATAAAGTTACCTTGGTATTCTTTTTGAAAATTGTAACTCTTGTATTTTGTACAAATTTTATGTGAAAATAATTATTTATACAACTATGAAAATATTACCATTGCGCATTTCAGTCCAACATATTTTAATAAAATAAAGGGATATTTTTTCGGGTCGTGACATGTTTCCTCCAATTACGTCTCTACAGCCCCAAATCTGCAAATTACAAATGCAAGTATTCACCCCAACTACAAATCTTTCCAAACATCGAGTCTTCTTCCACAACAAACTACAAAGGTAATTTTTATCAGCCCTCTTTCTTGTCACCACACACCACTTCCGCCTTGCTTCTCTTGTTCATGTTGCTAGTATAGAACACACTACTGTCTATGTTGAGTTCTATTGAGAATAGAATTTTGATTGTTGCCAGAACTTGGAAGGGGCAAGTAATCCTACAAATCTTTAGAATCTCTAAATTACTCTCTTTGATTTACATGATTGATGTGACGACCCGGTAATCCTTATTGTTTAAATAATTGATATAAAACTTTATGCTTCTTGAAAAGTTCATTATTGTTTGATATTTTCAAATTTTAGAATGATTTTGAGGTTAATTTACAATTTGAACGGTAACGTACTAATTTCCGAATTTGTTTACCATTCTTGAAAATTTTATCTATTAAATATTTATGAGTTTTCAAAAACAATATAAATGAGTATTCTAGACTTTTATGCATGGATCGGAGAAGATGTAATTTTGAATAAATTACATGATTTTCCAAATTTTAGAGGAATTTGACATCTAACACAATTTTAGAAATTCTATGTCCTAAATTGTAATTTTCAAAAATATAACTAAAACATTTTTAATTTCTGGGAAATATACATATAATTTCAGATTTATAAAGATTAAATTTCAAAATTTTGGAATTTTTCTAAATTAAGTATGAATTTTTGGATTTTATGCCATAAAACCCTAATTTTCGATTTTTACAAATATAAATAAATACAAATTCGAATTTTTAATTAAATAAAGATATGATTTTAGATTTTATAAGATTAGATAAGATTTGGATAAGATTAGATAAGATTATGATAAGATTTAAATATGAATAGATAAGATTAGGATAAGATATGATAAGATAATAATAATTAGAAAATGACTTAAAGTATATAATAATTGTATTTCTTGTCCTAAACTCTATAAAAAGAGGGGCATTATCTTCATTTTCCATACACACAACACAAATCCCGTCTATAAACACACCCCCTCACTCACTCTACTCTCAACACCCAAAACACTCCATATTTATAAAATATCTTCCACCCACATATGTATATATATAAATACTTCTTTTTACATATAGATATACCTATTATCCTTCCATATAGCCCTTTATATACCCTCTTTTTCCCTAAAAATATTTAAAGGTAGGAATTTTGCTTAATTACATAAGTTAATTTCTAGTGCTAGTTTATCCTCTTACTATCATGATATTATGCTTCATTATGCTTCTACAAGTTATTAGAAAGTATGCTTCTAGTTATATTTATATTTTATGTTCATAGAATTAATATGAAAGCATGTATGTGTATTATTGCAAAATATGCTTTTAGTATGCTTTTATGTTTTAAAGTTATAAGCATGAGAGTATGTTCTTTATGTGAAAACATGTGGAACTCATTATATGTGCATGCCGGGCCCAAATGTGTTATTGGTGTGGATGGGGCTAGAGTTCGGCTGGGCGGCAATGAGCTTGCCGGTCTTAAAACAGTTCTTGTCATCCATGTTGTAATCCCATCTTGCATGGACGGAGTCTTCCATGTATTGGTTGTGGGTCGTAGGAAATTGGCATAGTCTCAAGATATGGCCACCGATGTGAACGAATGGAATTGGTGTGGACGGGTGGAATATTGGGATTAATGATATGAACGGTTGGAATCTTGTACTGTGGGAGACATAAGGGAGTCACCAATAAGTGACTCGAAAGGTAATATTATGTGAATATTATGTGAGATATTATGACTATGTGCACATATTATACACACAAGCACCTTATGTGATTAAGTGAAATTTCTACTCAACCATCGTGTTGATTCTTCTTTATGTGACTATTTTTAGAAAGAAATGAGATAGCGGATTAGAGTGGCGCAGCGGAAGAGTTTGGAAGCGTTTTACACGATAAAGTTATTTTTGTATTCTTTTTGAAAATTGTAACTTTTGTATTTTGTACAAATTTTATGTGAAAATTATTATTTAATTTTAATAAAATATGAAGGGTATTTTCCGGGTCATTACAATTGATGTGGTTCATGACTTCTATTTTTCTTTTTTTTTCTTTCTTCATTATTATTTTTCTTTTTATGGTTATAGTGGTTTACGACGCCATATCCAACATAATAATAAAAGAGAAGAAGAAGGGAATTTCAGCAAAACAGAGAATTTAGAGAACTTAAAAGAATGACTCTGCTTTCATGTTTTTCTCTCAAATGTTTATTTGTGGAGCACTTTGTGAACAAATGTTACAAGACTCACCATTGGCATAGTTTTTAAGCCTAGAAATTTGAAAGCATCTTGCATATAGACTTCATTGTTGGGATTTTCTCTATTTTTGTGGTCTCACATATTAATTATATGGTAAATAGTGTACGATTCCATTAAAAGAGCCCAATTGTTTGATCCGATAAGAAATTAAGTTTAATGGGTTCATATAAATATTATATTGAGTATGAGGCCTTTTATATGTGTAGAAGTCCTGTCACATTTTAATTATATTGACATTAGGCATATTAGCGTGTGGTTCCTAAGCCAGAATTATTATGACATTTTTCTTTTTGCCCCATTTCAGAGAGAACAGAAAAGTAATAGTGTTTTCTTGGCTTAGAATATCACTAACCGTAGGCTCCACTTTTCTTCAGCATTTCTAATGAATCAAGGTTAGTGATTCCTACTAAAACATTATTTGACTATTTACTAGTGGTCCTGTGTATAATCGATTTATGAAAATCGTGTTTTATATTTTGTATTATGGATTATTATGTTTGAATCCGTATTTATTAAAGTTTTCTTCAAGTGGTATCAGAGTAGGACTAGATAGATAATCAAATGTCCTAATTTTTGGTTTGTTCCATTATGATTTGATGTTTTTTGAGCATGTTTTGGTTAATTTACAATATATATGTATATATATATATATGTTTGATATATATTGTGGATGCATGTTCATGTTCATAAAATCTTGATTGATTTTATGTCATTATGTGGTTTTGGGTATTTTGATATATGATCTGAAAAATATCAAGGATTTTGGTACTTTTATTTTTCATATTGTATTCATATCAGAGTACAAACAAAAAAAAAACAAATAAAAAAATGGCGGCTGTAAGAACAGAAAAATAAAACCCTAATGCATGTGACCAGTTGATCTCAAACACGAGACCATTAGTTAGGCCTATGTACTCCCAGCCACTAGGTTGTTGCTCAGTTTGGTGTCGGTCTCAAACACGAGACCATTAGTTAGGCCTATGTACTCCCAGCCACTAGGCTGTTGCTCAGTTTGGTGACATTTTTGTGTTCATTGCTTTTATATACTAATGTTTGTGCTTGGGATCAAACCTGCATCAATGCCCCCGCCCAAATACAAAAACAGGAGGTGTAACAAACAGGATTTAGGCCCACGCCTAATGGCATAACTTGACCATGCTTAGCCATTTGACTACTATAGGAAGCTATATTGTGTTTGTTGTTTAATAAATTAAACTAGAAGTAAGCGATCCAGGTGCAAAGCAAATAAGACGGAAAAGTGGGGGGTGGGGGGCTGGATTGCAACCATGGTGATTCAAACCAAGATTCTAGGCTAGAGAATGGTACCACAATGCCACTAGGCCATTAATTGCTTTATGTTAAGTTGTGCCTGTTTAAGTTTCTAATTAAAAGATCATGACAAGTTATGGGCGCATGCAAAAGCAAAATTGCGGCTATGGGGAGTCGAACACACATCAGGAACATGGTAATATTTCTTCTTCCTGAGGGGCTACCATGCTTCATTATATAAAAGTTGCTATGTTACTATATCTTTTGATAACTTTTGTGCGATCCATTTGGGACATAGTCATGCTATGCCTATTTTAAAATTGTATAGATTGAACTAATATGTTGTCAAAACAACCTCTATTTGAATGAAATTTATCTATTTTGAAAAATTAAGCATGTTTTCATCCATGCGAAATAATCACCCAAAGGAAGATATTTTGGTCAGATGTGATATTCATGAATATGTAAGTTGTCCTATTAGTTTGATCTATGTGGAATAATCGGCCAAAAGAAAGATTATTTTGGTCGGATGATTGATTCATGAATATGTGATTTTTGTCTTTTTTTTTCTCTATGCGAGATAATCAGTCCAAAGAAAATTATTATGGTGAGACAAAAGATAGTCATGTATGTTATAATTATTTTGGTTAACATGCTGGCAATTTTTCGGCTCATCAAAGAAAGGCAAATTGTTAGGCCGTTTTTCAATTATAAAATATTTATGAACTATGAGATATCATTTACAAATTGTTATTTCTATCCAAAAGCTAAATAACAATGTTGTATGAGGTATTTTGAGGCTATCAATATGCATGAACTATGGACAAGAGTGCGCCACTTACAAGTTGTTATTTCTGTCCAAATGCTAAATAGCAATGTTGTGCTACGTAATTGAGATGGGCCCTGTAATAACCCGATATTTCGAGGCATTTAAAAAAAAAGGTTAATTACAGGATAAAATTATTTAGTATTTTATGTGATTATTATTTTATATGTGAATTATGTGATTAAAATATTTAGTGTTTTGTTAGTTAATATGTGAAATGTGTAATAACTACTATGCTTTCATACCAACTATTTTATTCTACATATATGCACATAAATCAATATATATACATATATAATTTTATACATGCATTTTTCAAAATTATAATGATAAGAATTGTTTGTAATAAAGTCATGTATATAGTATTTTTATATTTCGAATTATATATATGTGTATATTTTCGAAATAAGTATATATATAAAGTGTATTTTAAAAAAAACAGATAAATAGGATCGTTTTTGTAATATAGGATAATCAAGTAAAAAATATGCTATTTTTATTCATTAGATCCTTGTCCTAGATAAAATCATAGATAAGAAATGATCATTAATTGTAAATTTTTATGAATTGTATGATACCTTACACATGAAATAAGAATAATGCTAATCAACACATATAGATAGAAATTATTTTATGTACGACTAGAAATAGTGTTAAACAATACATATATGTTAAATATTTATCTACATGTATTTTTCAAGAATTGCAACTTATTAATTTATTTGTAATAAAGTCATATGCATAAGTATATATATATATATTTTGAAAATATAGCTACATATATATGTAATTTTTTAATTTATATATATATATATATTATAATAGGTTATTTTTATCAAATATATACATATACTTATCCCAAAATGTCATTTTCTCTTACGTCATGTCATTTTCTCCTAATAAATGTTCTTAAATACTAAGATCTTCATAAGATTCTTGATAAACATTACAAATTGGATAAATACAAAAATATCTTGTATTATATATGTACATATTTTCAAAAATTTATATATATAAAAGATATATTTTATTTCTTTAGGTATTATTCATAATAAAAACATTAGAATAATTATACAATGTATAAAAATATCCTAAAATATGTAAGGGGAGGGGGACGAGAATGTGTATATATATATATGTAATAAAAATATATGGTGTATATGTTTTCTTGCTCTCTACTCCTCTTAGCATTAAATGAATGTCACACTTGTAAACTTTCTTCTAGATATACACACACTTGTGAGGTTTATATTTGCATAGCTTATGAATCATGCAATTAGACCAACACTTAAGCTAAATTAGGGCATTGAGGAAGATTTGCATTTAATATAAAACCTTAGTTGGAAGAATGCAATAATTATAAAATTGACATTATAATATAAAAAAATCCCATTTCGTGCCCTAAACTCTATAAAAAGGGGCCATTGTCTATACTTATGAGTTTTCAAAAATAATATAAATAAGTATTATAGAATTTTATGCGTGGAGAAGATGCAATTTTGAATAAATTACATAATTTTCCAAATTTTAAAGGAATTTGACATTCTAACACAATTTTAAGACATTCTATGTCCTAAATTGCAATTTTTGAAAAATTTATATGTTCAATTTATAATTTCTGGGAAATATACATATAATTTCAGATTTATAAAGATTAAATTTCACAATTTTGGAATTCTTCTAAATTAATTATGAATTTTTGGATTTTATGCCCTAAAATCCTAATTTTTGGTTTTTACAAAAATAAATAAATACAAATTCGAATTTTTCGTCAAATAAAGACATGACTTCAGATTTTATAAGATTAGGACAATAAAAATCCGATTATCAGATTTTATTTTATTTGATTTTGTGTTAATATTTTATTAAAATATCTTACACTAATACAAGATGATTTGCTTCTAGAAATTATATACTTGTGTGGTCTTCTATCATCTAGCTTCATGACTCATGTGTTAGGATTACACCAAGCCTAGAAATAGAGGAGGGAGGTGGAAGATTGTATTTAATTTGGCAATTAATTTTAAGCTAAGGTGGGAGATTTGCATTAACTAAGGCTTGGTCCCCAAGTCTTCCCTTTCTACCCTCACTTACTCCACTATAAATAGGGGGAGGAGTAACCAACATGGTTGGCGTGGTGGTTCAGCACCTCGTCCCTTAAGCATGAGGTCGGGGGTTCGATCCCTACCCATGTGAATGGAGCAAACCATTTGGCCAGTCCCCACCGCTTAGTGCGCTGACAGTAGGGACGGGGGATTAGTCCTCTGGCTGTCGGCCGGAGGGATACCCTGGGAAACCAAAAAAAAACAAAAATAGGGGGAAGAGTTGCTCACATTCTAACACATCCACATAACACACAAATCCCGCCTAAAACACCCACACCCACACCCACACTCACTTTACTCTAAACACACAAAACACTCTATATTTATAGAATATCTCCTACCCATATATATACACACACATACACACACACACACACATAAACCCTTCTTTTTATCTACATATATACCCATTAGCCCTTTGTATACCCTCTTTTGTCCCTAAAAACATTTGAAAAGGTAGGATTATTACCTTTCTCATAAGTAGTTTAGGCAAAATAATCTTAAATTATTTTCATAAAAAGGCTTTCACTTGGATTTACCAAGTAATGGTAAAATATTAAGTAATTGCCTATGATCACATTTTTTTAAGATTTTATGCCTCAAATTATTTGTTATACATTTTAATATCGTGATAATTCTTTCGTGCTATTATGCTTTCATAAAGATTTATGCACGAAAATGATATGTTTATTTATGCTTTGATAAGATCCATGTGCTATGAGAAAATTATTTCTCAACTATGTGATAGGCCCAAAATATATTGCTGGAATGGATGTGGCTGAGTTTCGTTGGGACATTTTATTAAAGATGTCAGTATTAACTGTTCCAACCCTCCATCTCCTAATCCGTCCTCATATACCCGGGTTATGACAACTAGTGTGACTCGGTTGGGATTGGTGGAATCACGGAGTGACTCGGTTAGATTATTGATTATTTGATCATAGTGGGAGTTATAAGGCATTACGTCACTATATGTGACAAACAAGGAGTATTATGTGATTTTACAAGTTTATATGAAATTTTCACACACTTGCACCTCATGTGATTGAGTAATAGTTAGGGATGGCAATGGGTCGGGTTTTGCGGGTCCTCGACTCGGACCCGACCCGCTCGAGGCGGATTTGGACCCGTATAATCGGGTTTGGGACGGATTGCGGGTCTAAAATTCTAGACCCGCACGGGTCTAAAGTGAACCCAACCCGAACCCGAACCCGAACCCGACCCGTATATATATAAAAATATATTTAATATATATAATATAAATATATAAATAAATAAAATTAAAAAATCTTAAAAATTATTATTTCATTTGAATATGTTTTATTAGATTTGATGTACAATTTGAATGTTTTCTTTTATTAAGTTTTTTGTATAATTTAAAAATTATTGTCTCAAAAAAGTTGTTAAAAAATAAAAATTTTAATTATTGAAATGGGTTTACGGGTCGGGTTTGGCGGGTATGCGGGTCGGGTTTGGCGGGTTGGGACGGGTTTATGAACCCGGCGGGTTCAACGGGTCCAACCCGCCGGGTTCGGGTCTTTGGCGGGCCGGGTCTGGGACGGGTCCCGGGTCCAAAATTTTCTGGCGGGTTGGGTCTCGGGTTTGGCCAAACCCGTACCAGACCCGACCCGCTGCCATTCCTAGTAATAGTTCTACTCAACCATCATGTTGATACATTTTATCAACATTCTTTTATCAACCTTTTATCAACATTATTTTAGGCGAAGATATTCTTGTCCATCAGGAGGAAGGCACCGGGAGGACATTACGAAGCTTATTTTTAGCTAAAGTTATTATTTTCACTTGTATGACAACTTTTGTACAACTATGATTTCACTATGTTGTAGTAAATTTCAATATTATTATGTATTTGCAATAAAAATATTTACCGCTGCGCATTTCAGTCCAATATATTTTAATAAAATAAAAGGGTATTTTTCGGGCCGTGACACACACACACACACACACACACTAAATCCCGCCTAAAACACACCCACCCACACTCACCTTGCTCTCAACATACAAAACACTTCATATTTATAGTATATCTTTTACCCACATATACATACATAAACCCTTCTTTTTACATACATATATACATATTAGCCCTCTATACATCCCCTTAATTTCATAAAACACTCTTGAAAGATAGAAGTGTATTTAATTAGAGTCGGGACCTTACTTAATTTCATAAGTAAAGGTTCTTACTTTAATTCGTAGAAATTATACCTCCATATTTATGCAAGGTAGGAATTTTACCTAGTTTCATGAGTTAGTTCTAGTTGTGTATAATGCCATACTAGATTATATGATGCTACAACAAGTTAGTAGTTGTCATAATTCTAGTTATCTACATATTGTTATATTTATAAAACAAAATGCTTAGGAAAGTAGCGATTTCTCTAAATACATAAGTTAGTTTAGTCTTGCAATTTGCTATCATGTCTTATTGCAGTTTGCTGTCATGTTGTAATGCCTTTCGTTGATAAAAGTTTATAGAAAGCATGTTCCTAGTTGTTTTTGCACTTTATGTTCATAAGGTTAGGGAGAAAGCATGCTTAGTTATTATTTCAGAATATGTTTTAGTATATTTTGAAATTATGAATATGAGAATATGTTTTATATGAAATTATAAAAAATTATATAAAAATATGTGAAATCTTTATTTGTGCATGCCGGGCCCAAATGTGTTCAAGGGTGGATGAGGTTGAGTTTGGCAGGGCGGCAACGGGCATGCCGGTCTTAAAATAGTTCTCGACCCTCCATTGTTGCCTAATCCCTCTTTCCATGGATAGAGAGCTCCATGTACTTAAATGGGTCGTAGGAAATTCGGCATATACCCGGGATATGATTACTGGAGTGTTTTGGTTGGGATTAGTGTATTTCCGAGTGTTTTGGTTGGATTATGAATTAAATTGAAAATGAATGCATGGCAAGATAAGGTAGCTACACATAGACGTGGAAAAGGTTGAAAATGTGAAAAATTATGTATTTATATGCTCGAATAATTATGTAACAATATATGTGTACTTCACACGTGCACCTCATATTTCTATGAAATTTTTTCGCTCAACATGTGTGTTGATGTTATTTTTATGTGATGCTTTAGCTGGAAATGAGGAGGAAGTTACGAACAAGAAAGACGGAGAGGGACGATTTGAGGCTTTTGGCTAATTATGTTGTAGTCCGGATTTTGTATCTAAGAACATGTAGTTTGTACTAAGTGACTCATATGTAAATTTTGGTCTTCTTAATAAAATCGGTAGTTGTACGCTTTCGAGGTATAGTTTGGTCGTTTTGATAAAATATTTGGTTATGTTTTCATAAAATTAGCTAGAAGTTTCGGGTCATCACAAGCCCACTTGCATGTTTAATTTTCTTTTTTAGTGTCTTTAATATTTGCCATCCTGAATAACATCCTTGTGTGCTTAACAACACACACCTTAAGAAATAGAAAGAGCACTTTATGAATGTGCTTGGTTGCATGAACTTGACTAAGCACTAGGGTTTGACTTTCCTGCTAATACGACAACCCTAATCAAAAACATGTACTCATGAGAAGTTTATGGCAATTCGGCATAAAGCAAAAAACAAGATAGATTCTACCCTTTAAACCCACAACCCCCTTGTACTCAAGAAGAAGATTTAAAACGATTTAATCAAGAAAAGATCAACACTTACAAGTACTCTTGAAGCATAAATCAGATTCTTGTTGCAATGGATATTGTAGAACTCACAATTCCTATGCTAGGGTTCATACACATGAAGAACAAGAGACTCACGTTTTTTGTCTACCTCAATGAATAAAATCTGATTTTCAAAGGTTTAAAGAAGGTATTTATACCCTAGACAAAGTCAAACCCTAAACTAAGCCCATTAGGCCTAATCCCCTAAGGAATGGGCTTTAAGTGAAGCCCAATGTGCCATCCTTACAAGGACTTATTAAAGTCTATCAAGTCATGTGTTTAAAACCCAAATACAAGCAATTACAAATAATTAAAGCTAATACGAGGGGCCTAATCAAAAACATGTACTCATGAGAAGATTATGGCAATTCGGCATAAAGCAAAGAACAAGATAGATTCTACCCTTTAAACCCGCAACCCTCTTGTACTCAACAAGAAGACTTAAAAGGATTTAATTAAGAAAAGATCAACACTTACAAATACTCTTGAAGAATAAATCAGATTCTTGTTGCAATGGAGATTGTAGAGCTCACAATTCCTATGCTAGGGTTCATGAACAAGTTTTCATGAAGAACATGAAACTCACGTTTTTTACTCTTATTCAATCAAAGAAATCTGATTTCCAAAGGTTTAAAGAAGGTATTTATACCTTAGACAAAGCCTAACCCTAAACTAAACCCATTAGTCCAAATCCTATAAGGAATAGGCTTTAAGTGAAGCCCAACTTCCTCAAAAAGATTTGTCCTCAAATCTGAATCCAAATCAAAAGGAGAAGATCAGAAACATTAAATGTTGCAGAAATGCCATACTCACCTGGTAGATCAATTTGTAGGCATTGTCGTTAATGCGCTCCAAAACTTGGAATGGGCCATCACCACGTGCATCCAACTTGCTTTTCCTTGGTTTGGGAATCTCTCCTTTCTAAAGTGAAACCAAACCCAATCACCCGGTCAAAGACAATCGCCTCCTCCTTATTAGCCTTGTCAGCATACAAAAGACGGTCTCTTGTCAATGTTGGTGCGGGCTTTCTCATGTAATGACTTCACCAAATCTGCCTTCTTTTGTCCATCTAAACTCACAAGCAAAGTTAAGGCAAAGGACATAAATCTAGCACAGTTAAAGGGTTAAGCTTATACAATCTAGGGTTCATGAAAAGTTTTCATGAAGAACATGAAACTCCGTTTTATACTCTTATTCAATCAAAGAAATCTGATTTCCAAAGTTTCCTTACAAGGAATTATCAAAGCTTATTAAGTCATGTGTTTAAAAGTCCAAACACAAGCTATTACAAATAATTAAATCACAAATAATCTTAAGCCCAATTAAACAGCCCCTTCATCCATAGAAGACGCCTCAAGCATATGGAGTAGCTTAGGTGTGCCTTCAAGCCAAATTGCATACTTAGTGAATTCATGCTCTTGCAACTCAAGTGTAACTTGGTATTGTACATATGAGTTCATGGCTGTCCCAAACGTCTTAGCCCGTGCCCTTGTGATTGGCCAACTAGGAAGAGCCAATGGATCCTTCTTGTTGCCTCTTGCTTCGGCCTTGACACCATTGGAGCTCCCTTGATCCGCATCATTCCCTCCTTCCTCAAAAAGATTTGTCCTCAAATCTGAATCCAAATCAAAAGGAGAAAGATCAGAAACATTAAATGTTGTAGAAATGCCACACTCACCTGGTAGATCAATTTTGTAGGCATTGTCATTAATGCGCTCCAAAACTTGGAATGGGTCATCACCATATGCATCCAACTTGCTTTTTCTTTGGTTTGGGGATCTCTCATTTCTAAAGTGAACCCAAACCCAATCACCCGGGTCAAAGACAATCGGCCTCCTTCCTTTATTAGCCTTGTCAGCATAAAGACGGTTCTTCTTCCCAATGTTGGTGTGTGCTTTCTCATGTAATGACTTCACCAAATCTGCCTTCTTTTGTCCATGTAAACTCACAAGCAAAGTTACATGCAAAGGACATAAATCTAGCACAGTTAAAGGGTAACTTGGTGACTACTCCATAGCACAGTTAAAAGCAAAGAACAAGATAGATTCTACCCTTTAAACCCGCAACCCTCTTGTACTCAAGAAGAAGACTTAAAAGGATTTAATCAAGAAAAGATCAACACTTACAAGTACTCTTGAAGAATAAATCAGATTCTTGTTGCAATGGAGATTGTAGAGCTCACAATTCCTATGCTAGGGTTCATGAACAAGTTTTCATGAAGAACATGAAACTCACGTTTTTTACTCTTATTCAATCAAAGAAATCTGATTTCCAAAGGTTTAAAGAAGGTATTTATACCTTAGACAAAGCCTAACCCCAAACTAAACCCATTAGTCCAAATCCTATAAGGAATAGGCTTTAAGTGAAGCCCAATCCCATCCTTACAAGGAATTATCAAAGCTTATTAAGTCATGTGTTTAAAAGTCCAAACACAAGCTATTACAAATAATTAAATCACAAATAATCTTAAGCCCAAATAAACAGCCCCTTCATCCATAGAAGACGCCTCAAGCATATGGAGTAGCTTAGGTGTGCCTTCAAGCCAAATTGCATACTTAGTGAATTCATGCTCTTGCAACTCAAGTGTCACTTGGTCTTGTACATATGAGTTCATGGCTGTCCCAAACGTCTTAGCCCGTGCCCTTGTGATTGGCCAACTAGGAAGAGCCAATGGATCCTTTTTGTTGCCTCTTACTTCGGCCTTGACACCATTGGAGCTCCCTTGATCCGCATCAAAAGCCCAAATAAATTTAAGCTCAATTAAACAAGGCTAGGCAGCCCCTTCATCAATAGAACATGCCTCAAGCATATGGAGTAGCTTAGGTGTGCCTTCAAGCCCAATTGTGCACTTAATGAATTCATGCTCTTGCAACTCAAGTGTGACTTGCTCTTGCACATATGAGTTCATGGTTGTCCCAAAGGCCTTAGCCCGTGCCCTTGTAATTGGCCCACTTGGAAGAGCCAATGGATCCTTCTTGTTGCCTCTTGCTTTGACCTTGACACCATTGGATCTCCCTTGATCCGCATCAGCCTTCAAGCCCAATTGTGCACTTAGTGAAATCATGCTCTTGCAACTCAAGTGTGACTTGCTCTTGTACATATGAGTTCATGGCTGTTCCAAAGGTTGTAGCCCGTGCCCTTGTGATTGGCCTACTTGGAAGAGCCAATAGATCCTTCTCTTTGCCTCTTGCTTCGACCTTGACACCATTGGAGCTCCCTTGATCCGCATCATTCCCTCCTTCCTCAAAAAGATTTGTCCTCAAATCTGAATCCAAATCAAAAGGAGAAAGATTAGAAACATTAAATGTTGCAGAAATGCCGTACTCACCTGGTAGATCAATCTTGTAGGCATTGTCATTAATGCGCTCCAAAACTTGGAATGGGCCATCACCACGTGCATTCAACTTGCTTTTCCTTTGGTTTGGGAATCTCTCCTTTCTAAAGTGAACTCAAACCCAATCACTCGGTGCAAAGACAATCCGCCTCCTTCCTTTATTAGCCTTGTCATCATAAAGACGGTTCTTCTTCTCAATGTTGGTGCGTGCTTTCTGATGTAATGACTTCACCAAATCTGCCTTCTTTTGTCCATCTAAACTCACAAGCTCAATTACAGGCAAAGGACATAAATCCAGCACAGTCAAAGGGTTAAAGCCATATACAATCTCAAAAGGTGAAAACCCAGTAGAAGAATGAATGCTCCTATTATATGCAAACTCAATAAATGGCAAACAATCTTCCCAAGTTTTTAAATTCTTACGAACAGTTGCACGCAATAAGGTTCCCAAAGTCCTATTCACAACCTCAGTTTGTCCATCTGTTTGTGGATGGCAAGTAGTAGAATAAAGCAATTTAGTTCCCAATTTACCCCACAAAACACGCCAAAAATGTGAAAGGAACTTAGTATCCCTATCGGAAACAATGGTGTGTGGCACCCCATGTGATGCGGATCAAGGGAGCTCCAATGGTGTCAAGGCCGAAGCAAGAGGCAACAAGAAGGATCCATTGGCTCTTCCTAGTTGGCCAATCACAAGGGCACGGGCTAAGACGTTTGGGACAACCATGAACTCATATGTACAAGACCAAGTTACACTTGAGTTGCAAGAGCATGAATTCACTAAGTGTGCAATTTGGCTTGAAGGCACACCTAAGCTACTCCATATGCTTGAGGCGTGTTCTATGGATGAAGGGGCTGTTTAATTGGGCTTAAGATTATTTGTGATTTAATTATTTGTAATAGCTTGTGTTTGGGCTTTTAAACAATGACTTAATAAGCTTTGATAATTCCTTGTAAGGATGGGATTGGGCTTCACTTAAAGCCTATTCCTTATAGGATTTGGACTAATGGGTTTAGTTTAGGGTTAGGCTTTGTCTAAGGTATAAATACCTTCTTTAAACCTTTGGAAATCAGATTTCTTTGATTGAATAAGAGTAAAAAACGTGAGTTTCATGTTCTTCATGAAAACTTGTTCATGAACCCTAGCATAGGAATTGTGAGCTCTACAAACTCCATTGCAACAAGAATCTGATTTATTCTTCAAGAGTACTTGTAAGTGTTGATCTTTTCTTGATTAAATCCTTTTAAGTCTTCTTCTTGAGTACAAGAGGGTTGCGGGTTTAAAGGGTAGAATCTATCTTGTTCTTTGCTTTATGCCGAATTGCCATAATCTTCTCATGAGTACATGTTTTTGATTAGGGTTGTCGTATTATTTGGTATCAGAGCTTTGGCTAGATAAATTCTCATTTATCTTAGATTCTAGGTTTGAGTTTTCTGAATTCTTTGAGTTCGTTCATGCGCGGTGCCACTTTCTCGATTGTTATTGTTGCTGAATTTGCATGATTGTGTGATCTTGATTGTTCTTGCTTGAGTCTTGATTCCAAAACATCATTCTTGATCCGAATTTGTGTTTTCTTGAAACTTCTTGGTCGTTTCTGTCTTCCATAAGGGCTGGTTGTTCTTATTTCAAGAATTTTCAAGAAACGCTTTCTTGAATCCAAGATTGAGGATCTTGATAATTTGTCTTGTCCCATTGGATTGTTCACCATTGAAACTACCAATTGAGATTCTGATCTTATAAAAAAAAAAAAAAAAAAAAAAAGGAGAAAAAAAAAACGAAAAAAAAAGGAAAAAAATAGAAAGAAAAAAAAAAAAAGGAAATTCGAAATTGATCTTGATTGAGTAGTGAAATTCTGAAATTTTGCGTTAGTGTCATTCTTGAATTAAAATTCTGCCTTTGCTTCAATTCCTTGAAAGACTCCACTTTTCAAGCCTTATTTGGTGGAATTGCATGTGACTACAACTAATTCTGTAAGGACCCGTATTCTCACTCCCATTATGTATAGATATAATTATATGTGTTTATTTTATATTTATAGGTATACGTTTTCATAATGTTAATACCTTGTATTGCATATTCATTTTTTCGAAACATGTATAAGTTAGGATTATTTCTTGTCCTAGTTAAGCATCATATAAACTATATAATTCATAAAAATATATGTATACACACATAAATATATATATATATATATATATATATATATATGTTTGGTTTTGTGTAATAAGATTTAGAAGATGTTTGGAAAAACCGTAAAGAAAGCCTAAAATTGCATTTTCTACCCCTAAATGATATTTTCTTCCATAAATATGTAAAATAAGTAAACAACTTATAAATTTTCAGATTTTAACTAATGGTGGACGTTTTTTAAGGTATAAGAAACATAAAAATGTTTTATACTTGGTAGAAAATCATTCTCAAGTCTTCATCCTTCAAGTAATGATGATTATGTACAAGTGTGCATACACTTGTATAATTCTTTCTAGATATTGTTATACATGTATGGACCAAATTAGCCTAGACTAACACTTAACCTAATTAGACTAACACTTAACCTAATTAGGCTTGTTAGTTGGACACTTAGTTGGAAAGAAAGAAATGATGAAGATTAAGACACAATAGTATTTTAATGCTATTTGTTACATTACTAATTATAAGAAGGATTAGGCATTAAGCATAAGAAACCACAAAAATCACCACACACCCCCTAAAAAACGTGCACTCTGCCCCTTATAGTCTCTTGCCTTCATCTCTTGTCAATTTCATCACAAATTTCAGCACTTTCATCCTTACACTTCCATACAACCTTTAAACTACAAGAACCTCTACTACTAGAAGGTAGAAACCTTGCCTATGGCATGAGTTAGCTTAGGTTTTTATGAAAGTATTAGCTTCATATTTTCCCCATTAGACCTTAAGAGGTAACCACAAGTTGGTTTCCATCTTGGGTCTTAGGGAATACAAGAAAATTTGGGTATATGCTTATAGTGACATTATGTGCATCTTGCCCTTGAATGTCTTGAAACCATGCTGAAATTTCGCTTGCAAAAGGTTCAAATGATGCTTAAGTTATGTATTATGATGTTTGATACTTTTTATTACTTCAACCATGTGTTAGAAGCTGAAATTTCGTGTTTGTCAAGATGAAATTTTAGTTCAACACTTGCTGGAATCACTATTCACAGTGCTGAAAATAATGTTACAAGGCTGAAAATTCTTATTTTTGCACAACTGAAAAATCCGATTTTTCCAAACTTAAAACCTGTTTTATAAGTTGTAATTCCAGTGGACAATAAGCTGGAAAAACAGTTTTTTCAAACCTGTAAAGTTCGGCTTCGAGGGCTGGAAATTTCAGTAGGCGCGCACTTGAGCATTTTGCGTCGCAGTCTGAGAATTCCAAGTCTTGTGGGCTGGAAACTCGAAATTTTATCAACCAAAACTTTATTTTACAATATTAGAAACATATTTGTGAAATCCCAGCAGGTTTTAGGCTAGAAATTCCATACTTGCAAACTGAAATTTTCTGCTCGTCGCAAATATTCGCAAACTGCAAATTTTCAGTTCGTAAAGGTTGAAAAATCTGTTCATTTATGTGAGATCAGTGTGAAAGCATACTGAAATTTTGTAAAACTATGTGTTATACATGAAGTTTATGTGTGCATGTTGGGCCCCAATGTGAATAGGGGTGGATGTGGTCGAGTTCGGCCGGGCGGCATCGGGCTCGCCGGTCTTAAATTAGTTCTCGACCCTCCATCGTTGCCTAATCCCTCCTTGCATAGACGGAGTGTCTATGTACTGAAGTGGGTCGTAGGAAAATCGGCATATGCCCGGGATATGACTACTGGAGTGATTGGTTGGGAATTGGAGTGTCTGGTTGGAAAATATCGGCACGAAGTGATAAGGTAGCCGCCCGTCGAGGTGGAAGAAATCAAATGTGAAATTATGTGATTTATGTTCATAAATTTCTGTGATATGGTGCACAAACCTCACACGATCACCTTATGTTATATGCAAAGTTTCTACTCAACGTGTTGTTGACGTGTTTCATGTAATGTTTTAGCCGATCTTGAGACAAACGGAGTCGCTAGCGAAGGAGACATAGGAAGGTGGTTCGAAGCATTTGGCTAGTTATGCATGTTATAGGATTGAGGTTATTTTGTAGTCACGATCATGTAATAATAAACTTATGTGTACTTTTGGATTTTCGAATAAACGTATGGGTTGGTTTTACTACTGTTTTGAAAAGTGGCATGTTTGTGCAAAAAAAAAAAAAATTATAAATCGGGTATTTTCATAATTAGCCAGAAGTTTCGGGTCGTCACAAATTCATTGAGCAACTCCACTTGTCATGCCTTATTTGGGGGAAATAGCATGTGCACAAATTTGATTGCATGAGAACAAGGACCACACCAAATTCTCTTGACATTTTCTTGCAATCAAAATTCGTGTCTTTCCTTGTAAAGGGGCTGAATTCATTAATCTTTTAGTTTTCCCTTCTTGGCAGCCCTATTACACTCTCACACACACTTGTGCTTGTTTAGTACTTAACAATCAATTAAATTGGCACTACTAGTGATTCGGCTACCATTGACTTCCTTATTGAAAAAAAAAAAAAAAAATTCTGAAATTTGGTATTCTTGTTTGCTTGTTTTGTTGGGGTAGAAATAACTTAGGTTCTTATTTAGTTCGCTTTGTCTCTTTTTGATTCTAGTTATTTAATTTCTTGTTTTGAGCTACCTTTTGCTTCTTTGTCATTACTAGGGTGTTAATTGCTTGTGTCTACACTCTAGATTGATATTATCAAGTGGTGCATTGCCTTGTTCTTGCACTACCATTCCGTTTGTTTTAAGTCTTCTTTCTAGCTTTTGTTCTTGCTTAATTTTCCGTGTTAGCTTTTATCCTTGTCTTCCAAACTCTTCTTGTTCTCTTGTGGCATTTGTTGGATTCTGAAGTGCAATTAAGACACGTGGAGGAGGGTAAAAGGCTGAAGTGAAACCCTACACCTTTTGGGAGAGAAAAGCCAAGTTTGAAAGAGAGAAACACGTAAGGGAGTGAGTGACTAACAATCTGCCTATAGTGTTCGTTCTTTTGTTTTACAACAATGTCTAGCTCATCTAAAGAAGGAGATGAAGGCACATTCAAGGTTGACAACCCTCAAATGCAATTCATTTTAGAAGCATTTAAAGGGCAGTTTATTCGTTTGAACAAGACTCTAGAGGCCATGAATGACAAGTTGGAGAGACATGACCAAGAGTTGAAGGGAAGAAGTTCTCAATCTCATCAAGCAACTACAACAAAAAGAGGGCATACACTATTTGCTCATACCCAGAAAAATTTGCAAGATGAGTTTGATGATGAAGATGAGTGGCCTAGTGAGACTTACAATTGGAGGGGAGGCAGACTTGAGCATGGAAGAGGTAGGGGAAGGTTTGTAGGCCGAAGTACTAGAAATCCGGCCTATGAAGAAGAGGAAGACAAAGTGGCAGTTGACAAGGTAGATGGGAATTTGGGCAACATCAAGCTCAAAATTCCACCTTTCAAAGGCCGAAACAATGCAGAAGAATACTTGGAGTGGGAAAGAAAGGTTGAGATGATCTTTGAGTGCAATAGATATTCAGAAGAGAAGAAGGTGAAGATTGCTGCAGTTAAGTTCACTGATTATGCTCTATTTTGGTGGGATCAACTCAACTTGAGTAGAAGAAAGGTGGGGAGACGCCCCATTAGCAATTGGAACGACATGAAGGAGGCAATGAGAAAGCGTTTTGTACCTTCCCACTATTTTAGAGAGCTACATCAGAAATTGCACAGGCTTGTGCAAGGGGCTAAGTCAGTTGAAGACTACCACAAAGAATGGAGATGTGCATGGTTAGAGCTAACATTGCAAAAGATGGAGAGGTAACCATGGCTCGATTTTTAAGTGGTTTGAACAAGGAAATCGCTGATGTGATTGAGCTCTACAAGTTTGATTCTATGGAAGACATGCTTAACATGGCCATGAAGATAGAGAAGCAGAAGAAGAGCAAGAACTCCAACAAGTTTGCAAGCAACACTAGCAACTCTTGGGGTTCTAAATAGCCTACAAAGGAGGAGAAAAAGGAATTTCAAAACCCTAAACCAAAAGGGGCAGTTTCGGGCCTCAAGGCTTGGGAGTTTGATAGGAAAGTGCACCATGATGGTTACCTCAACCGATTCTCATTCTCCCATGAAGGAAGGCGTGTAACTCTTACACCTAGTGAGGTCTATTTAGACCAAAAGAAGCTTATGGAGAGAGAGGGGCAGAATTTGGGAAGTGAGGAGAAAGAGAAAGAAAGTGAAAAGAAAGAGGGAAAAGAGGCCAAACAAAAGAGTAAACAAGTAAATGGCCCAATGGTGAGAGAAAAGAAGAGTGAGGGAAGAAATAAACAAACACTTTTTGTGAGAGAAAGAGAGATCAGGAGTGCAATTAGTGAGGGTAAACCAATCTTGATGATTCGGTTTAGGGAGTCATAGTTTTCTTTGACTGACCTTGACACTTCTATTCTTCCTTCTAGTTGTGTTTCTTTATTGCAGGAGTTTTCTGATGTTTTTCCAGAAGAGATGCCTAGTGGTCTACTACCATTGAGGGGAAAAGAGCAAGGTAAGCTTAACAAGAGACATGGTAAATGGGTTGAATTTATAGAGCAGTTTTCGTGTGTGATTCAATATAAGCACGGGAAAGAGAATGTCGTGGCAAATGCATTATCCCGAAGGTATGCCTTGATCTCTACTCTTGGATCTAAGTTGTTGGGTTTTGAGCATATCAAAGAATTATATGTGAATGATTCTGATTTTAGGAATGTTTATGTTGCTTGTGAACATGGAGCACTTGACAAGTTTTATAGACATGAGGGTTTTTGTTTAGGGGAAATAAACTGTCTACCTAAATGTTCTATGCATAACTTGCTAGTGTTGGAATCACATTGTGGGGGTCTAATGGGGCATTTTGGTGTGCATAAGACTTATGACATGTTGAATGAACATTTTTATTGGCCACATATGAGAAAAGATGTTGAGAAAGTTTGCTCTTCATGTATTGCATGTAAACAGGCCAAGTCTAAGTCTATGCCACATGGTCTTTATATGCCTTTACCTGTGCCTAGTTCACCTTGGACTGGTATTTCTATGGATTTGTGCTTGGATTGCCTAGGACTAGGCGTGGGAGAGATTCTATATCTGTTTTTGTTGATAGGTTTAGCAAGATGGCACACTTTATTGCATGCCATAAGACTGATGGTGCAACTAACATAGCTGATTTGTTCTTTAGAGAGGTGGTGCATTTACATGGGGTGCCACGCACCATTAGTTCCGATAGGGATACTAAGTTCCTTTCACATTTTTGGCGTGTTTTGTGGGGTAAATTAGGAACTAAATTGCTTTATTCTACTACTTGTCATCCACAAACAGATGGACAAACTGAGGTTGTGAATAGGACTTTAGGAACCTTATTGCGTGCAATTGTTGATAAGAATTTAAAAACTTGGGATGATTGTTTGCCATTTATTCAGTTTGCATATAGTAGGAGCATTCATTCTTCTATTGGTTTTTCACCTTCTGAGATTGTATATGGCTTTAACCCTTTAACTGTGCTAGATTTATGTCCTTTGCATGTAACTGTGCTTGTGAGTTTAGATGGACAAAAGAAGGCAGATTTGGTGAAGTCATTACATGAGAAAGCACATACCAACATTGAGAAGAAGAACTGTCTTTATGCTGACAAGGCTAATAAAGGAAGGAAGCGGATTGTCTTTGACCCGGGTGATTGGGTTTGGGTTCACTTTAGAAATGAGAGATCCCCAAACCAAAGAAAAAGCAAGGTGGATGCATATGGTGATGAACCATTCCAAGTTTTGGAGCGCATTAATGACAATGCCTACAAAATTGATCTACAAAATTGGGTTCTACAACATTTAATGTTTCTGATCTTTCTCCTTTTGATTTGGATTCAGATTTGAGGACAAATCTTTTTGAGAAAGGAGGGAATGATGCGGATCAAGGGAGCTCCAATGGTGTCAAGGCCGAAGCAAGAGGCAACAAGAAGGATCCATTGGCTCTTCCTAGTTGGCCAATCACAAGGGCACGGGCTAAGACGTTTGGGACAGCCATGAACTCATATGTGCAAGACCAAGTTACACTTGAGTTGCAAGAGCATGAATTCACTAAGTGTGCAATTTGGCTTGAAGGCACACCTAAGCTACTCCATATGCTTGAGGCGTGTTCTATGGATGAAGGGGCTATTTAATTGGGCTTAAGATTATTTGTGATTTAATTATTTGTAATAGCTTGTGTTTGGGCTTTTAAACAATGACTTAATAAGCTTTGATAATTCCTTGTAAGGATGGGATTGGGCTTCACTTAAAGCCTATTCCTTATAGGATTTGGACTAATGGGTTTAGTTTAGGGTTAGGCTTTGTCTAAGGTATAAATACCTTCTTTAAACCTTTGGAAATGAGATTTCTTTGATTGAATAAGAGTAAAAAACGTGAGTTTCATGTTCTTCATGAAAACTTGTTCATGAACCCTAGCATAGGAATTGTGAGCTCTACAAACTCCATTGCAACAAGAATCTGATTTATTCTTCAAGAGTACTTGTAAGTGTTGATCTTTTCTTGATTAAATCCTTTTAAGTCTTCTTCTTGAGTACAAGAGGGTTGCGGGTTTAAAGGGTAGAATCTATCTTGTTCTTTGCTTTATGCCGAATTGCCATAATCTTCTCATGAGTACATGTTTTTGATTAGGGTTGTCGTATTACCATGTAAATGCACCACCTCTCTAAAGAACAAATCAGCTATGTTAGTTGCATCATCGGTCTTATGGCATGCAATAAAGTGTGCCATCTTGCTAAATCTATCAACAACAACATATATAGAATCTCTCCCACGCCTAGTCCTAGGCAATCCAAGCACAAAATCCATGGAAATATCAGTCCAAGGTGAACTAGGCACAGGTAAAGGCATATAAAGACCATGTGGCATAGACTTAGACTTGGCCTGTTTACATGCAATACATGAAGAGCAAACTTTCTCAACATCTTTTCTCATATGTGGCCAATAAAAATGTTCATTCAACATGTCATAAAACTTGTCAAATGCTCCATGTTCACAAGCAGCATAAACATTCCCAAAATCAGAATCATTCACATATAATTCTTTGATATGCTCAAAACCCAACAACTTAGAACTAAGAGTAGAGATCAAGGCATACCTTCGGGATAATGCATCTGCCACGACATTCTCTTTCCCGTGCTTATATTGAATCACACACGGAAACTGCTCTATAAATTCAACCCATTTACCATGTCTCTTGTTAAGCTTACCTTGCCCTTTTAAATGTTTTAATGATTCATGATCCGTGTGAATTACAAATTCCTTGGGCATCAAATAGTGCTGCCACACGTCCAAGGCTCTAACAAGGGCATAAAGCTCTTTGTCATATGTAGAGTAGTTGCGTTGAGCTCCATTCAACTTTTCACTAAAGTATGCTACTGGTTTCTTCTCTTGCGTCAAAATAGCCCCAATACCTACACCAGAAGCATCACATTCAATCTCAAAAGTTTTATCAAAGTTAGTCAAAACAAGAATAGGAGCTGAACACAATTTATTCTTTAAAGTATCAAACGCTTTTTGTTGCGCTTCTCCCCACTTGAATCCAACTTCTTTCTTCACTATCTCTGTGAGAGGCACAACTATGGTAGGAAAGTCCTTCACAAACCGCCTGTAGAACCCAGCCAAACCATGAAAGCTTCTTACCTCAGATATAGTTTTAGGCGTGGGCCATTCCTTTATGGCCTTGACTTTTTCTTCATCCACTTCAATGCCCTGCGAACTCACAATAAAACCAAGAAATACAAGTCTATCTATGCAAAAGGTGCACTTTTTAAGCTTAGCATACAATTGTTCTTGTTTCAAAACTTGTAAAACTTGCCTAACATGCTCAATGTGATCGTCTATAGACTTGCTGTAAATAAGGATATCATCAAAATGCACAACTACAAATTTCCCTAAGTAGGCACGCAAAACATGGTTCATTAACCTCATAAATGTGCTAGGTGCATTAGTTAGCCCAAAAGGCATAACCATTCATTCATACAAGCCGTACTTAGATTTAAATGCAGTTTTCCATTCATCCCCAGGTTTCATTCTAATTTGATGATACCCGCTCATTAGATCAATTTTAGAGAAATATTTAGCACCATGTAGTTCATCTAACATGTCATCTAGCCTAAGAATGGGATGTCGATACTTTATAGTGATTTTGTTTACTGCTCTGCAATCAGCACACATCCTCCATGTCCCATCCTTCTTAGGTACCAAAAGGACTGGAACTGCACATGTGTGACGACCCCGGTAATCCTTAATATTTAAATAATTGATTTAAAATCTTTTGCTTCTTGGAAATGTTATTATTACTTGTTGTTTTCAAATTTTAATCTGTTTTTGAAATTAACTTACAATTTGAACGGTAAAGTGTTAATTTTCGTATTTCGATTACCACTCATGGAAAATGCATCTGTTAAATATTATGACTTTTCAAAAATAATATAAATAAGTATTATGGACTTTTATGCATGGAGAAGATGCAATTTTGAATAAATTACATGATTTTCCAAATTTTAGACGAATTTGACATTCTAACATAATTTTCAAAATTCTATGTCCTAAATTGCAATTTTCAAAAGTATAACTAAAACATTTTTAATTTCTGGGAAATATAGATATAATTTCATATTTATAAAGATTAAATTTCATAATTTTTGGTTTTTTCTAAATTAATTATGAATTTTCAGATTTAATGCCCCAAAACCGTAATTTTATTCCCTAAAACCCTAATTTTCGATTTTTACCAAAATAAATAAATAAAAATTCGAATTTTTAATGAAATAAAGATATGATTTTAGATTTTATAAGATTAGGACAACAAAAATCATATTTTATTTGATTTTATTTGATTTTGGGTTAATATTTTATTAAAATATCTTCGTACATTTATTTGGTGAATCTAGCAAATCTTATACTTGGAGCATTCCAATGAGTTTAGGGCTTGAATCATCATATTAGGCCAACACATAATATAATTTAGGGTACAACTCATATTATTTAGGGTAACATTTGTGTAAATTACAACCACAATTAGGTGTGAACATAATTAATGTTAGGCCTAGTTGGAAGATCACATTAATTAACAAGATAAACCCTAATAAAATAATCTTGTTTCTTGGGCAACAACTATAAATAGGAGGGGGGGGGGGTGATCTTCATTTCCATCATACACAATACAAATCCCGCCTAACACACCCCCACCCACACTCACCTTACTCTCAACACCCAAAACACTCCATATTTATAAAATATCTTCCACCCATATATGTATATATATAAACCTTTCTTTTTGCCTACATATATACCTAAAAAGCCTTCTATATCCTCTCTTTTTCCCTAAAAACATTTCAAGGTAGGAATTTTCTTAATTACATAAGTTACTTTCTAGCGCTAGTTTATCATTTTACTATCATGATATTATGCTACTACAAGTTATTAGAATGTATGTTTCTAGTTATATTTATATTTTATGTTCATAGAATTAATATGAAAGCATGTATGTGTATTATTCCAAAATATGCTATTTGCATGCTTTTATATTTAAAGTATGTTCTTTATGTGACAATATGTGGAACTCTTTATGTGTGCATGCCGGGCCCAAATGTGTTATCGGAGTGGATGGGGCTGAGTTCGGCCGGGCGGCAATGGGCTTGCCGGTCTTAAAACAGTTCTCGCCATCCATCCCATCTTACATGGACGGAGTGTTCCATGTATTGGTATTGGTCGTAGGGAATTGGTCTAATCTCGAGATATGGCCACCGATGTGAACGGATGGAATCGATGTGGACGGATGGAATATGGGGATTAATGATGTGAACGGTTGGAATCTTGTACTGTGGGAGACATAAGGGAGTCACTAATAAGTGACTCGAAAGGTAATATTATGTGAAATATTATGTGAGATATTATGACTATGTGCACATGTTATACACACGAGCACCTTATGTGATTAAGTGAAATTTCTACTCAACCGTCGTGTTGATTCTTCTTTACGTGAATATTTTTAGACAAAAATGAGATAGCAGATCAGAGTGGCGTAACGGAAGCGTTTGGAGGCCTTTTACACAATAAAGTCGCTTTTGTATACTTTTTGAAAATTGTAACTCTCTTATTTTGTATGTAAAAATTACTATTTATGCTTAATAAAATATAAAGGAATATCGGGGTCATTACAACATGGGTTCATACTCTCCTTCACAAATCCCTTCTCCAACAGCTCATCAACTTATCTTCGCAACTCCTTAGTCTCCATGGGGTTGCTCCTATATGCTGGTCGGTTTGGGATTGCGGCTCCAGGAAGGAAGTCTATCTGATGCTCTATTCCCCTCAATGGTGGTAGACCACTCGGCATCTCTTCTGGAAAAACATTAGAAAACTCCTGCAATAAAGAAACAAAACTAGAAGGAAGAATAGAAGTGTCAAGGTCAGTCAAAGAAAAATATGACTCTCTAAACCGAATCATCAAGATCGGTTTACCCTCACTAATTGCACTCCTGATCTCTCTTTCTCTCACAAAAAGTGTTTGTTTATTTCTTCCCTCACTCTTCTTCTCTCTCACCACTGGGCCATTTACTTGTTTACTCTTATATGCAAACTCAACATGTGGCAAACACTCCTCCCAAGTTTTGATGTTTTTCTTAATGATTGCCCTCAACAAGGTTGACAAAGTCCTATTTACTACCTCGGTTTGACCATCGGTTTGTGGGTGACAAGTAGTAGAAAATAAAAGCTTAGTTCCCAACTTACACCACAAGGTCTTCCAAAAGTAACTCAAGAACTTGGCGTCCCTATCCGAAACAATTGTTCTAGGCATACCATGTAACCTTACAACTTCCCTAAAGAACAAGTCGGCAATATGTGAGGCATCATCTGTTTTATGACACGGGATAAAATGTGCCATCTTAGAGAATCTATCCACAACCACAAAGATTGAATCCCTACCATGTTTTGTCCTAGGCAATCCTAACACAAAGTCCATTGAGATATCCACCCAAGGTTCACTAGGAATAGGCAGTGGTGTATATAATCCATTTGGTTGCACTCGAGATTTTGCATGTTTACAAGTGACACACCTTCCACAGATTCTCTCAACATCCCTTTTCATGTGTGGCCAGAACAAGTGTTCCTGCAAAATGGTCAGTGTCTTTGCAACTCCAAAATGCCCCATGAACCCTCCACTATGGGATTCCCTTACTAACAAGTCTCGCAATGTGCAATTAGGCACACATAATTTATTCTCCCGAAACAAAAAGTCCTCATGCCTAAAGAACTTACCCAAAGCTTTCCCCTCACAGTTTCTATACTCTTCACAAAAATCTTGGTCTAAAGGGTACAATTCCTTAATATGCTCAAAACCAAGTAATTTAGCGTCAAGAGTAGAAATCAATGTGTAACGACCCCGATATTCCTTTATATTTTATTAAACATAAATAGTAATTTGTTTACATAAAACATATACAAAATACAAGAGTTACAATTTTCAAAAGAAATACAAAATAACTTTATTGCGTAAATGGCTTCAAAACGCTTTCGCTGCGCCACTCTGATCCGCTATTTCATTTCTTTCTAAAAAAATATTGGAAAAGAGGAGTCAACGCGACGGTTGAGTAGAAACACTTCTTTATACACATAAGGTGCTCGGGTGTCAAGTGCACATTAGTTACACATAGCACATATATAATTTCACACTTTCTACCTTTCGTCACTTGACAGTGACCCTTATAACTACCCGGGCCGAAATAACAACCAGCACATTTCTCCCGCCAGCCTTATCCTCCAATGGTCGTATCCCGGGCATACGCCTTAGTATTGTTCTACGACCCTCTCTCTTGAGTAGATCCCTCCGTCTACCCAAGGGGGGGATTAGGAGATGGAAGGGTGGTGAACTCTCCCGGCTACTCAATTGTATGTCCCGGTGGAACACCCCCCAGACCATTCCAGCACATATGGGCCCATTCACACAATTGCAATTTGTTCACATATGCACATCATCATAGTTTAGCAAAGTAAGCTCCACACGTATAAATGAAAGCTTTATGTTTGCTTATTAAGCATATGTAAATAGATAGTAGCAAAATATGTAAATAGATAAAATATAAATATAAATATATAAACATAACTAGTATAAATATATAAATATAAAGACTAAAATATAACTAGTATAAATATACTTAAATATATATATAGATTAAAAGATAACTAATATAAATATATAAAATATATAAAATGTGATATAGATAAGTTTATATATATAAAGATGATAGAAAAATATATAAACTATATAAAGTGTGATATAGATATAAGATGATTGAAATTATCTACATATATATATAAACCAATAAAATGAATATAATTATATATATACTTATACGTACCATATATATATATATATATATAGATTAAAGTAGTCTTACTAAGTATTACTAAGTATATAATTAGTCTATAATAAGTAGACATATATATACGTACATAACTATATATATATATACCTAATCTCTAATAAATTAGTTAAATGAATAGATAACAATACTTTAAATATTTACATATATATACGTACATAGATATATATATATATACATGTATATTTCTATAATCATCAAAGTAGGCATAAAACTATACAATAAAGTATAATAAATAGATATGTGGAGCTTTCTTCACAAATACTTTCAAGACAACATAGGATATTCTCCTACTAGCTCAATTAAAGAATCATGGTCTCATACTACTTCATATAAAGCATAGAACTCACATAATAATTCAAATAAAACATAAGAATGCCACATTATTGTAAGAAGGCACAATAATCACATAATTTTCCAAGAAAGCATAGTAAGCACATAGAACTCCAAATAAGCATACTAATCACATAAGATCTTCAAGATCATGCTCATAATACTATCCTTCCTTCAACTTCCTCCCAACAAGAGTTAAACATGATAAAATGAACTATAAAGTAACATGAAGCTAGCAACATAACTAAATCCCTCAACTTGGAGGTATGTTTGGCAAAAGCTCTCACTCTAGGCCATTCAAGCTTGTTCTTTTACATTGCTTGGGCACAAGAGTATGGAAGCTTGCCTAATCTCCTCAAGAAGAAGAAGAAAAACCCTCTACTTAAGGTATAAAGAAGAGTTCCTACCTTAGTTCTTCAAAGTGTGTAGTAATTTGGAGGAAGTGAAGTGTTTGGAGGAAAAATGAAAGAGAGTGTAAGAGCAAGAGAGAGTGCACGGTTTTGGGCTGGAAAAATGGCTGAAAAATGAGGATTTTGGTGTATATGGTCTTGTGTAATTATCTTCCATGTATTAGACACAAATATCCAATTATTAAATTCAACTAAATACCTATTCCATACATTATACATGGCTATATATGCTTACACCTATTCTTACTAAATACCATGTATATGTATGTGGGTAGGTGTGTGTGTGTATATGTATCCATGTACATCACCACTAATATATAGTTATTTATGTATATGAGGTTCAAGAGTAGGTATTAGTAAAGATATTTTGATAAAATATAAAATAAAATCAACTAAAATCAAACAAAAACCTATATAATCTGAAACTCTTATTTATTAAGTATTTTATTCCTTATATCTCAGCAAAAAACGAAAATTGGGGCTGGAGAGGTGAAAAGACCAAAATACCCCTTGTTTTGCCCATTTTTCGAGAATTGCCCAAAAATAGAAATAAAATTGTAAAAATTCGAAAATTAATTTTTGTAAGTCAAATAAAACCTAGAATATTTATTTGTATTATTATTTTAATTTTTGGATAATAATTAAGCATTTTCAAAATTAGATTTCAAATTAATAACTTAAATACGATGTTTTCCGAAAATTACTAAAAATGCTTGGAAAAATAGGTAAAAGTTGAAAATAATCTATTAAAAATTTCTGGAAGTTTAGAAGGATCAAATGCATAAAAGTTTAAAAAATATTTGGAATTTATAATATTTTATAAATATTTAGGTAGTAAAATGCTCACTAGTTCACAAATAAAATCATATTTGAAAAAATAATCTCTATAAATCAATAACTCACAAAATAATCCTATAAATTTTGTATAATATAAAATAGGTAAATAAGGGATTTACCGGGTCGTTACACAATGCATACCTGCGAGAAAGTGCATCGGCAACCACATTCTCTTTACCTTGTTTGTACCGAATGACATATGGAAACATCTCAATGAACTCCATCCATCGAGCATGTCGCCTGTTCAGCTTTTGTGACTCATGATCAGTGTGAACCACGAACTCCATGGGCCATAAGTAATGTTGCCATGTTTCCAAAGCCCGGACCAACGCATAGAACTCCTTGTCATAAGTCGGGTAGTTCAACATTGCACCACTTGCTTCTAACTGAAGTATGCTATTGGCCTCCCTTCTTGCATAAGCACAGCGCCAATACCTATACCTAAAGCATCTCATTCAATTTCAAACGTCTTGTTAAAGTTAGGCAAAGATAATAAAGGAGCATTTGTCAACTTTTGCTTGAGAATCTGAAACGCCTTCTCTTGCTCTTCACCCCACTTAAACCCAATGTTCTTCTTTATTACTTCGGTGAGTGGTGCGGCCAAAGTGCTAAAATCTTTCACAAACCGCCGGTAGAAACTAGCGAGTCCATGAAAACTCCGGACATGACCTATATTTGTAGGAGTAGGCCACTCTTGGATTGCCTGAATCTTCTCTTCATCAACCTATATTCCCTATGCACTAATAACAAAGCCCAGAAACACAAGTCGATCGGTGCAAAAAGTGCACTTTTTCAAGTTAGCAAAAAACTTTTCTTTTCTAAGCACATCCAAGACAGACTTAACATGCGCAACTGATGCGGATCAAGGGAGCTCCAATGGTGTCAAGGTCGAAGCAAGAGGCAACAAGAAGGATCCATTGGCTCTTCCAAGTGGGCCAATCACAAAGGCACGGGCTAAGGCCTTTGGGACAGCCATGAACTCATATGTACAAGAGCAAATCACACTTGAGTTGCAAGAGCATGAATTCACTAAGTGCACAATTGGGCTTGAAGGCACACCTAAGGTACTCCATATGCTTGAGGCGTGTTCTATTGATGAAGGGGCTGCCTAGCTTTGTTTAATTGAACTTAAATTTATTTGGGCTTTAATTATTTGTAATAGCTTGTAATTGGGTTTTAAACACATGACTTGATAGACTTTAATAAGTCCTTGTAAGGATGGCACATTGGGCTTCAATTAAAGCTCATTCCTTAGGGGATTAGGCCTAATGGGCTTAGTTTAGGGTTTGGCTTTGTCTAGGGTATAAATACCTTCTTTAAACCTTTGGAAATCAGATTTTTTCATGGAGGTAGACAAAAAAAACATGAGTCTCTGGTTCTTCATGTGTATGAACCCTAGCATAGGAATTGTGAGTTCTACAATCTCCATTGCAACAAGAATCTGATTTATGCTTCAAGAGTACTTGTAAGTGTTGATCTTTTCTTGATTAAATCCTTTTAAATCTTCTTCTTGAGTACAAGGGGGTTGTGGGTTTAAAGGGTAGAATCTATCATGTTCTTTGCTTTATGCCGAATTGCCATAATCTTCTCATGAGTACATGTTTTTGATTAGGGTTGTCGTATTAAACTCGAATGAGTACTTGTTGGTAAACCCATCATTTTTGACTTGTGGATCGAATGGCCATGGTTGTCCTAACAAGAAATGCCCTGCTTGCATTGGAATGACATCACACAAAACCTCATCTTCATATTTTCCAATGCAAAAAGACACTAACACTTGTTTAAAACCCAAATACAAGCTATTATAAATAATTAAAGCCCAAATAAATTTAAGCTCAATTAAACAAGGCTAGGCAGCCCCTTCATCAATCGAACACGCCTCAAGCATATGGAGTAGCTTAGGTGTGCCTTCAAGCCCAATTGTGCACTTAGTGAATTCATGCTCTTGCAACTCAAGTGTGACTTGCTCTTGTACATATGAGTTCATGGTTGTCCCAAAGGTCTTAGCCTGTGCCCTTGTGATTGGCCCACTTGGAAGAGCCAATGGATCCTTCTTGTTGCATCTTGCTTCGACCTTGACACCATTGGAGCTCCCTTGATCCGCATCACGGCGGGTTTGGGGTTTTTTTTGTAGCACTTCTTAGAGTTGAGATCCTGGATATGACCCAAGTCCATCTATGGCTTCAGGTATGGAGAGAAGATCATGGTGGAGGGCATATCAAGGTTATCCTTCCCATTCTTATTTTCTGGTACATTTGGGAAGCCAGGAATAATAGCAAATATAGACACTGTCGCATGGCTTCTAGTGCTATTATTAAGAAGGTGTAGAGTAATGTGTATTTATTGGGAACGACTCAACGATTTAAAGCTTCGCAGTGGAGGGGGGTTGAGCTTGCTGCATCCTTCTTCTTAATCTCACTAGTGATGGCCACGGTGAAACGTCC
The DNA here is from genome assembly GCA_026212405.1 of Petrea volubilis. NCBI lineage: Eukaryota > Viridiplantae > Streptophyta > Magnoliopsida > Lamiales > Verbenaceae > Petrea > Petrea volubilis. The sequence continues at coordinate 9,640,459 of CM047886.1, forward strand.
AATCATGGTCACATGAAGGAGGCCAGAATTTCAATGGCTGAAGATTAACATTGATGGGGCATCTATGATGAGAATCGGAATGCCACATCTAAGGATCTGTTACAAGTACCCGTTGGACCAATTACAAGAGCCCAAGCCAAGAAATTTAAAGAAACACTCAATGGACTTATTCAAGACTTATGGACTGATCCAAAGTGCAAGATGGACTCAAATGAAAACTTGGGGCTGCTCAACTTAATTCAAGCTAGTGATGGGCCTTTCTCAAGCATGAATTAAAGGGGCAAGATTCGTATCATTAATTGCAGCATGATTTAAAGGGCAAATAGAGAACTTTCCTTGTTTTAATTTTGGCAAATTTACAACCCTAATTTCCTTTCCTTTATATGTGTGATTGGCTGATTATAAAGCCACTAGAATTGTGGAAGTTTCCTTTTCCATTTAAGGCATGTTATTTAGGGCTTCATTAGGGTTTATTATTTTTGGTAAAAACCAAAAAAAACGTTTTTGTATGTCAGCCTATATTAAGGCTGCGGCTGCAATGTAAAATTCAGCATACGTTTTATCAAAATTGAGAGTTTTCTCTTTGGTTCTTTACGAACTGTCGAACTTATCAAGACTTTGTTCTTGTGGCGTTCAAACACCGACTTATCCAACGGATTTCCATCACCGTTGGTGGCGTCTACGACACACCAAGGTTCGTGCTTCCACTAAAACATTGGGTTGAGGATTCCTTTCCAAGGTTCGTGTTTTGTGTGAGGTATTGGGTTGCGGTTTTCCTCCACTCTCGAAACTTGAGCGAAGAGCTGTCCTAGGGTCCAATATTGTTGTCGGGTCTCGTTGCTTTAGCGTGGCTGGCGAGGTTCGCATCATTTGGTATCAGAGCCAAGGCTTTTGTCCAGGTTTTGCCTATCTTTACTTTCGTGTATTATCCTAGATCTAGTTTTAAATTTCGATTGCTATTCGTAGGCTTTGTGTACTATCCTAAGTTTTAGGTTTTGAGTCAAATTCGTGTGGGGTGTTGTTGGAGACAATTTACGTCTTCAATTTTAAATTTCAGTTCAGTCATTCATTGTAATAGGTTTCAGTTGTGATTGAATCTTAGTTTGTTATTTCCAGAAAAACAAAAAAAAAAAAGAAAAGAAAAAAAGGATTGTTGGAGGAGGCTTTGATATCTTGTTCATTAGCCTCACTTATACCTGTGCGTGAAAGACAATTTTTTGCGGGCACAAAATATTGCCAAATCACCCATTGATATTTTAGCCAGTTCTTGTACTAAACTCGTTCACACTTTTGGTGATCCCAAAATCACAATCCGGCTGGTAAGAACGTGAGTGGATTGCTACTTGAACATCTTGACCTTGTTTGATTAGTTTTGAAGAGAATCAAAAGAGAATTATTTTGAGTGGAAAAAGGCAGGAGTGATTAGAGCATTAGAGTGTTGAAAAAGCCAAATTTGAGTGACAAACACGAGTGTTGAGTGAAATAAATTTGAGTGAAACACGTGAGGGAGTGAAAAATTTGTGAGGTCCTTTTTCTATTTATAACACTTTTTTGCAGGAAAAACATGTCTCAACAAAGTCGTGACGAAGAACAAAGAGTAGACTGGAGGCTGCGTTTAGAGGCCATGATTGGAGAGTTGACCCGGACGATGAGGATGCAATATGAGGAGACGCAAGAACGACTCGACCAATTGCAAAATGTGCGAAATTGGCAGCCACCTCATGGTCCTAATGATGAGAATCGGAATGCCACATCTAAGGATCTGTTACAAGTACCCGTTGGACCAATTACAAGAGCCCAAGCCAAGAAATTTAAAGAAGCACTCAATGGACTTATTCAAGACTTATGGACTGATCCAAAGTGCAAGATGGACTCAAATGAAAACTTGGGGCTGCTCAACTTAATTCAAGCTAGTGATGGGCCTTTCTCAAGCATGAATTAAAGGGGCAAGATTCGTATCATTAATTTCAGCATGATTTAAAGGGCAAATAGAGAACTTTCCTTGTTTTAATTTTGGCAAATTTACAGCCCTAATTTACTTTCCTTTATATGTGTGATTGGCTGATTATAAAGCCACTAGAATTGTGGAAGTTTCCTTTTCCATTTAAGGCATGTTATTTAGGGCTTCATTAGGGTTTATTATTTTTGGTAAAAACCAAAAAAACGTTTTTGTATGTCAGCCTATATTAAGGCTGCGGCTGCAATGTAAAATTTAGCATATGTTTTATCAAAATTGAGAGTTTTCTCTTTGGTTCTTTACGAACTGTCGAACTTATCAAGACTTTGTTCTTGTGGCGTTCAAACACTGACTTATCCAACGGATTTCCATCACCGTTGGTGGCGTCTACGACACACCAAGGTTCGTGCTTCCACTAAAACATTGGGTTGCAGATTCCTTTCCAAGGTTCGTGTTTTGTGTGAGGTATTGGGTTGCGGTTTTCCCCCACTCTCGAAACCTGAGCGAAGAGCTGTCCTAGGGTCCAATATTGTTGTCGGGTCTCGTTGCTTTAGCGTGGCTGGCGAGGTTCGCATCACCTAATATGCATAGAAGAGAGAGAGTTCAACCTAGGAGGGAAAGGGATGATGAAGACAGGAACTATGGGTTAGGTTCTGATGGGGGGGATGATAGGGATTCGGTGGCGAGTTATAGGAGACATGAAGGTCGGGCTAGGGAAGGTAGGAATCGGGAGGATAACAATTTGGGGAGTATCAAAATGAAGATTCCATCATTCCAGGGTAGATCCGATCCTGAAGCTTATCTTGAATGGGAGAAGAAAGTGGATAATACGAGGGGCCTAATCAAAAACATGTACTCATGAGAAGATTATGGCAATTCGGCATAAAGCAAAGAACAAGATAGATTCTACCCTTTAAACCCGCAACCCTCTTGTACTCAAGAAGAAGACTTAAAAGGATTTAATCAAGAAAAGATCAACACTTACAAGTACTCTTGAAGAATAAATCAGATTCTTGTTGCAATGGAGATTGTAGAGCTCACAATTCCTATGCTAGGGTTCATGAACAAGTTTTCATGAAGAACATGAAACTCACGTTTTTTACTCTTATTCAATCAAAGAAATCTGATTTCCAAAGGTTTAAAAAAGGTATTTATACCTTAGACAAAGCCTAACCCTAAACTAAACCCATTAGTCCAAATCCTATAAGGATTAGGCTTTAAGTAAAGCCCAAATAATCAAAGCCTATTAAGTCATGTGTTTAAAAATCCAAACATAAGCTATTACAAATAATTAAAGCCCAAATAATCTTAACCCCAATTAAACAGCCCCTTCATCCATAGAACACGCCTCAAGCATATGGAGTAGCTTAGGTGTGCCTTCAAGCCAAATTGCACACTTAGTGAATTCATGCTCTTGCAACTCAAGTGTAACTTGGTCTTGTACATATGAGTTCATGGCTGTCCCAAAAACCTTAGCCCGTGCCCTTGTGATTGGCCCACTAGGAAGAGCCAATGGATCCTTCTTGTTGCCTCTTGCTTCGGCCTTGACACCATTGGAGCTCCCTTGATCCGCATCATTCCCTCCTTCCTCAAAAAGATTTGTCCTCAAATCTGAATCCAAATCAAAAGGAGAAAGATTAGAAACATTAAATGTTGCAGAAATGTCGTACTCACCTGGTAGATCAATCTTGTAGGCATTGTCATTAATGCGCTCCAAAACTTGGAATGGGCCATCACCACGTGCATTCAACTTGCTTTTCCTTTGGTTTGGGAATCTCTCCTTTCTAAAGTGAACTCAAACCCAATCACTCGGTGCAAAGACAATCCGCCTCCTTCCTTTATTAGCCTTGTCATCATAAAGACGGTTCTTCTTCTCAATGTTGGTGCGGGCTTTCTCATGTAATGACTCACCAAATCTGCCTTCTTTTGTCCATCTAAACTCACAAGCTCAGTTAAAGGCAAAAGACATAAATCCAGCACAGTTAAAGGGTTAAAGCCATATACAATCTCAAAAGGTGAAAAGCCGGTAGAAGAATGAATGCTCCTATTATATGCAAACTCAATAAATGGCAAACAATCTTCCCAAGTTTTTAAATTCTTACCAACAATTGCACGCAATAAGGTTCCCAAAGTCCTATTTACAACCTCAGTTTGTCCATCTGTTTGTGGATGGCAAGTAGTAGAATAAAGCAATTTAGTTCCCAATTTACCCCACAAAACACGCCAAAAATGTGAAAGGAACTTAGTATCCCTATCGGAAACAATGGTGCGTGGCACCCCATGTAAACGCACCACCTCTCTAAAGAACAAATCAACTATGTTAGTTGCATCATCAGTCTTATGACATGCAATAAAGTGTGCCATCTTGCTAAACCTATCAACAACAACATATATAGAATCTCTCCCACGCCTAGTCCTAGGCAATCCAAGCACAAAATCCATGGAAATATCAGTCCAAGCCGAACTAGGCACAGGTAAAGGCATATAAAGACCATGTGGCATAGACTTAGACTTGGCCTGTTTACATGCAATACATGAAGAGCAAACTTTCTCAACATCTTTTCTCATATGTGGCCAATAAAAATGTTCATTCAACATGTCATAAGTCTTATGCACACCAAAATGCCCCATTAGACCCCCACAATGTGATTCCAACACTAGCAGGTTGCGCATAGAACATTTAGGTAGACAAAGTTTATTTCCCCTAAACAAAAAGCCATCATGTCTATAAAACTTGTCAAATGCTCCATGTTCACAAGCAACATAAACATTCCCAAAATCAGAATCATTCACATATAATTCTTTGATATGCTCAAAACCCAACAACTTAGAACTAAGAGTAGAGATCAAGGCATACCTTCGGGATAATGCATCTGCCACGACATTCTCTTTCCCGTGCTTATATTGAATCACATATGGAAACTGCTCTATAAATTCAACCCACTTACCATGTCTCTTGTTAAGCTTACCTTGCCCTTTTAAATGCTTCAATGATTCATGATCCGTGTGAATTACAAATTCCTTGGGCATCAAATAGTGCTGCCACACGTCCAAGGCTCTAACAAGGGTATAAAGCTCTTTGTCATATGTAGAGTAGTTGATTTGAGCTCCGTTCAACTTTTCACTAAAGTATGCTATTGGTTTCTTCTCTTTCATCAAAACAGCCCCAATACCTACACCAGAAGCATCACATTCAATCTCAAAAGTTTTATCAAAGTTAGGCAAAACAAGAATAGGAGCTGAACACAATTTATTCTTTAAAGTATCAAACGCTTTCTGTTGGGCTTCTCCCCACTTGAACCCAACTTCTTTCTTCACTATCTCTGTGAGAGGCGCAGCTATGGTAGAAAAGTCCTTCACAAACTGCCTGTAGAACCCAGCTAAACCGTGAAAGCTTCTTACCTCAGATATAGTTTTAGGCGTGGGCCATTCCTTTATGGCCTTGACTTTTTCTTCATCCACTTCAATACCTTGCGAACTCACAATAAAACCAAGAAATACAAGTCTATCTATGCAAAATGTGCACTTTTTAAGCTTAGCATACAATTGTTCTTGTCTCAAAACTTGTAAAACTAGCCTAACATGCTCAATGTGGTCATCAATAGACTTGCTGTAGATAAGGATATCATCAAATACACAACTACAAATTTCCCTAAGTAGGCACGCAAAACATGGTTCATTAACCTCATAAATGTGCTAGGTGCATTAGTTAGCCCAAAAGGCATAACCATCCATTCATACAAGCCATACTTAGTTTTAAATGCAGCTTTCCATTCATCCCCAGGTTTCATTCTAATTTGATGATACCCACTCATTAGATCAATTTTAGAGAAATATTTAGCACCATGTAGTTCATCTAACATGTCATCTAACCTAGGAATGGGATGTCGATACTTTACAGTGATTTTGTTGACTGCTCTGCAATCAACACACATCCTCCATGTCCCATCCTTCTTAGGTACCAAAAGGACTGGAACTGCACATGGGCTCATACTCTCCCTCACAAATCCCTTCTCCAGTAGCTCATCAACTTGTCTTTGCAACTCCTTAGTCTCCATGGGGTTGCTCCTATATGCTGGACGGTTTGGGATTGTTGCTCCAGGAAGGAAGTCTATCTGATGCTCTATTCCCCTCAATGGTGGTAGACCACTCGGCATCTCTTCTGGAAAAACATCAGAAAACTCCTGCAATAAAGAAACAAAACTAGAAGGGAGAATAGAAGTGTCAAAGTCAGTCAAAGAAAAATAAGACTCTTTAAACCGAATCATCAAGATTGGTTTACCCTCACTAATTGCACCCCTGATCTCTCTTTCTCTCACAAAAAGTGTTTGTTTATTTCTTCCCTCACTCTTCTTTTCTCTCACCACTGGGCCATTTACTTGTTTACTCTTTTGTTTGGCCTCTTTTCCCTCGTTTTTTTTTTTCACTTTCTTTCTCTTTCTCCTCACTTCCCAAATTCTGCCCCTCTCTCTCCATAAGCTTCTTTTGGTCTAAATAGACCTCACTAGGTGTCAATGGAGTAAGAGTTACGCGCCTTCCTTCATGGGAGAATGAGAATCGGTTGAGGTAACCATCTTGGTGCACTTTCCTATCGAACTGCCACGGCCTCCCAAGCAAAATATGGCCAGCTTGCATTGGAACCACATCACAAGTCACCTCATCCTTATATGGTCCAATTGAGAAAGAGACTACAACCTGCTTGTTCACCCTAACACTGCCCATGTCATTAAACCATTGAAGCTTGTATGGCCTAGGGTGTTTCTCACATTTTAACCCCAATTTACTCACCATACTAAGGCTTGCCACATTTGTACAACTTCCACTGTCAATTATAAGTGTGCAAACCTTGCCTCCCACCAAGCACCTCGTGTGAAAAATGTTTTCCCTCTGTTCTAAGCTCTCCTCTTGCAACTGCATACTCAACACACGCCTGGCAACCAAAGAAGATCCAACCTCAGGTGCTACCACAACTTCTTGCTCCTCTTCTTCACCCTCACTGTCACCACAATATTCTAAGTAGGGCATCTCTTCCTCGCCTTCAGATTCTGAATATACATAACCATTTCGAACCACTATGACTCTCTTATTGGGACATTGAGAGGCGATATGACCCTTGCCCAAGCACTTGAAGCACTTGATGTCCCTACTAGGTGTAGTTGAGCTAGAACCTCTTGAATTGGAGCCTGAATTGGAGTCTTTAGCCTTGAGGCCCGAATCTGCCCCGTTTGATTTAGGGTTTTGAAACTCCTTTTTCTCCTCCTTTGTAGGCCATTTAGAACCCCAAGAGTTGCTGGTGTTGCTTGCAAACTTGTTGGAGCTCTTGCTCTTCTTCCGCTTCTCTATCTTCATGGCCATGTTAAGCATGTCTTCCATAGAATCATACTTGTAGAGCTCAATCACATCAGCTATTTCCTTGTTCAAACCACTCAAAAACCGAGCCATGGTTACCTCCTCATCTTCTACAATGTTAGCTCTAACCATGCACATCTCCATATCTTTGTGGTAGTCTTCAACTCACTTAGCCCCTTGCACCAGCCTGTGCAATTTCTGATGTAACTCTCTAAAATAGTGGGAAGGTACAAAACGCTTCCTCATTGCCTCCTTCATGTCGTCCCAATTGCTAATGGGGCGTCTCCCCACCTTTCTTCTACTCAAGTTGAGTTGATCCCACCAAAATAGAGCATAATCAGTGAACTCAACTGCAGCAATCTTCACCTTCTTCTCTTCTGAATATCTATTGCACTCAAAGATCATCTCAACCTTTCTTTCCCACTCCAAGTATTCTTCTGCATTGTTTCGGCCTTTGAAAGGTGGAACTTTGAGCTTGATGTTGCCCAAATTCCCATCTACCTTGTCAACTGCCACTTTGTCTTCCTCTTCTTCATAGGCTGGATTTCTAGTACTTCGGCCTCCAAACCTTCCCTTACCTCTTCCACGCTCAAGTCTGCCTTGCCTCCAATTGTAAGTCTCACTAGGCCACTCATCTTCATTATCAAACTCATCTTGCAAATTTTTGTTGGTATGAGCAAATGGTGTATGCCCTCTCTTTGTTGTAGTTGCTTGATGAGATTGAGAACTTCTTCCCTTCAACTCTTGGTCATGTCTCTCCAACTTGTCATTCATGGCCTCTAGAGTCTTGTTCAAATGAAGAAACTGCCCTTTAAATGCTTCTAGAATGAATTGCATTTGAGGGTCGTCAACCTTGAAAGCCCGTTCATCTCCTTCTTTAGATGAACTAGACATTGCTATAAAACAAAAGATCGAACACTATAGGCAGATTGTTAGTCACTCACTCCCTTACGTGTTTCTCTCTTTAAAACTTGGCTTTTCTCTCCCAAAAGGTGTAGGGTCTCACTCCAGCCTTTTACCACTCCTCCACGCGTCTCAATTGCACTTCAGAATCCAACAAATGCCACAAGAAAAAAAGAAGAGTTTGGAAGACAAGAATAAAACCTAACAAGGAAAATTAAGCAAGAACAAAAACTAGAAAGAAGACTTAAAACAAACGGAATGGTAGTGCAAGAACAAGGCAATGCACCACTTGATAATATCAATCTAGAGTGTAGACACAAGCAATTAACACCCTAGTAATGTCAAAGAGGCAAAAAGGTAGCTCAAAACAAGAAATTAAATAACTAGAATAAAAAAGAGACAATTCTGGTCACAAGAGACAAAGCGAACTAAATAAGAACCTAAGTTATTTCTACCCCAACAAAGGAAGCAAACAAGAATACCAAAATCAGAATTTTCAATAAGGAAGTCAACGGTAGCCGAATCACCAGTAGTGCCAATTTAATTGATTGTTAAGTACTAAACAAGCACAAGTGTGTGTGAGAGTGTAATAGGGCTGCCAAGAAGGGAAAACTAAAAGATTAATGAATTCAGCCCCTTTACAAGGAAAGACACGAATTTTGATTGCAAGAAAATGTCAAGAGAATTTGGTGTGCTCCTTGTTCTCATGCAATCAAATTTGTGCACATGCTATTTCTCCCAAATAAGGCATGACAAGTGGAGTTGCTCAATGAATTAGTTGTAGTCACATGCAATTCCACCAAATAAGGCTTGAAAAGTGGAGTCTTTCAAGGAATTGAAGCAAAGGCAGAATTTTAATTCAAGAACGACACTAACACAAAATTTCAGAATTTCACTACTCAATCAAGATCAATTTCGAATTTCCTTTTTTTTTTCCCTTTTTTTCTTCATTTTTTTTTTCCTCCTTTTTTTTTTTTTTTTTATAAGATCAGAATCTCAATTGATAGTTTCAATGGTGAACAATCCAATGGGACAAGACAAATTATCAAGATCGTCAATCTTGGTTTCAAGAAAGCGTTTCTTGAAAATTCTTGAAATAAGAACAACCAGCCCTTATGGATGACAGAAACGACCAAGAAGTTTCAAGAAAACACAAATTCGGATCAAGGATGATGTTTTAGAATCAAGAATCAAGAAAGAACAATCAAGATCACACAATCATGCAAATTCAGCAACAATAACAATCAAGAAGGTGGCACCACGCATAAAAGAGATCAAGGAATTCAGAAACTCAAACCTAGAATCTAAGATAAATAAGAATTTATCTAGCCAAAGCTCTGATACCAAATAATACGAGGGGCCTAATCAAAAACATGTACTCATGAGAAGATTATGGCAATTCGGCATAAAGCAAAGAACAAGATAGATTCTACCCTTTAAACCCGCAACCCTCTTGTACTCAAGAAGAAGACTTAAAAGGATTTAATCAAGAAAAGATCAACACTTACAAGTACTCTTGAAGAATAAATCAGATTCTTGTTGCAATGGAGATTGTAGAGCTCACAATTCCTATGCTAGGGTTCATGAACAAGTTTTCATGAAGAACATGAAACTCACGTTTTTTACTCTTATTCAATCAAAGAAATCTGATTTCCAAAGGTTTAAAGAAGGTATTTATACCTTAGACAAAGCCTAACCCTAAACTAAACCCATTAGTCCAAATCCTATAAGGATTAGGCTTTAAGTGAAGCCCAAATAATCAAAGCCTATTAAGTCATGTGTTTAAAAATCCAAACACAAGCTATTACAAATAATTAAAGCCCAAATAATCTTAACCCCAATTAAACAGCCCCTTCATCCATAGAACACGCCTCAAGCATATGGAGTAGCTTAGGTGTGCCTTCAAGCCAAATTGCACACTTAGTGAATTCATGCTCTTGCAACTCAAGTGTAACTTGGTCTTGTACATATGAGTTCATGGCTGTCCCAAAAACCTTAGCCCGTGCCCTTGTGATTGGCCCACTAGGAAGAGCCAATGGATCCTTCTTGTTGCCTCTTGCTTCGGCCTTGACACAATTGGAGCTCCCTTGATCCGCATCAGTGGAGTTTGTATTCGACTGCCATAACTACTCCGAAGCTAAGAAGGTGAAGTTGGCAGCCATTGAATTCTCTGATTGCGCCATAGTTTGGTGGGACCAACTAATGATTAGTAGGAGGAGAAATGGAGAGAGACCAGTGATTACTTGGGAGGAAATGAAGACATTGATGAGGAGGAGGTTTGTGCCAAGCCATTACTACCGGGAGTTATACAAACGGTTGCAGGGACTTAGGCAAGGAAATCGGAGTGTAGAGGATTATTACAAGGAAATGGAGATTATCATGATCCGGGCTAATATCGAGGAGGATCGAGAGGCTACGATGGCTAGGTTTTTGCATGGGTTGAACCGGGAGATCCATGATAAAGTAGAGATGCAGCACTATGTTGAGTTAGAGGATATGGTGCACATGGCCATCAAGGTGGAGCAACAACTCAAGAGAGGAGGACGAGCGGCTCATACTTTGGGTTCCACCTCTTGGAAGCCAAGTTACACCAAAAGGGAAGACAAGCCGCAAACTTCTTCTGCTCCCAAGCCCAAGATGGAGCATAAGCCCGAGTCCACTAGCAAGAGTACAAGGTAAATCCGACACTTCTACCTCTAGGAATCGTGACATTAAATGTTTCAGATGCCAAGGCAGGGGCCATGTCGCCAGTCAATGCCCGAACAAGCGAGTCATGATAATATGAGACAATGGAGAGATTGTCACTGACAGTGAGGGCTCCGACACCGAGTCTATGCCACCATTGGAGGATACGGATGATGAGGAACATGCGGCCCAAGGCGAGTTGTTGGTAGCAAGACGAGCTTTAAGTGTTCAAGTTAAGGAAGATAAAGAAGAGCAGCGTGAAAACATCTTTCACACTAGATGCCACGTCCACAACAAGGTATGTAGCGTGATCATTGATGGAGATAGTTGTACTAATGTTGCTAGCACTACTATGGTTGAAAAGCTAGGGCTACCATTGATTAAGCATCCCAGACCATACAAGTTACAATGGCTCAATGACAGTGGCGAAGTAAGGGTAAACCGACAGGTGTTAGTGTCTTTTCGCATTGGAAAGTATGAAGATGAGGTTTTGTGTGATGTCGTTCCAATGCAAGCAGGGCATTTGTTGTTAGGACGACCATGGCAGTTCGATCGACGAGTCAAACATGATGGGTTTACCAACAAATACTCATTCGAGTTCAAACAAAGAACATTAGTCACTTTAGTTCCGATGACACCAAGACAGGTGTATGAAGATCAAGTGAGGTTGCAGCAAGAGGGCGAACAAAAAAAGAGTGCTGTACAAGAGAGCAAACAAAAGAATGAGAGTGAGAAAAATAAGAGTGATGAGAAAGAGAAAAAGAAAATGAGTGAAAATTTGAGAGAAGAAAGAGAGAAAAGGGTCGAGAAAATAGAGGGAGAAAAAAAGAGGGTAGACTCGACCAATGAGAGAAAAATAGAGAGAAAACTCAATTTCTATGCAAAAGCGAGTGAAATCAAAAGAGCAATGTTTCTAAATAAGCCAATGATTATACTTTTGTATAAAGAGGCATTTTTAAACACTAACGAGACTGACTCTGCTTTGCCTAGTTCTGTTGTTTCTCTTTTGCAGGAATATGATGATCTCTTTCTCGAGGAAACACCATCGGGGTTGCCACCTATCAGAGGGATTGAACATCAGATTGACTTCGTACCCGGTGCCGTACTGCCAAATCGACCAGCCTATAGGAGCAATCCTGAGGAAACAAAGGAGCTTCAAAGGCAGGTACAAGAGTTGATGGATAAGCGGTACGTGAGGGAAAGCATGAGCCCGTGTGCTGTTCCAGTCGTACTTGTGCCTAAGAAGGATGGAAGTTGGAGAATGTGCGTTGACTGTCGAGCTATCAACAACATCACAGTAAAGTATCGACATCCCATCCCTCGTTTAGATGGCATGTTAGATGAACTACATGGGGCTTGCGTGTTTTTTAAAATTGATTTGAAGAGTGGGTATCATCAAATTCGCATGAAAGAGGGGGATGAATGGAAAACTGCCTTTAAAACAAAATATGGTTTGTTTGAGTGGTTAGTGATGCCTTTTGGCTTTACTAATGCACCGAGTACATTTATGAGATTAATGAACCATGTTTTATGTGCTTTCATAGGTAGATTTGTTGTGGTTTACTTTGATGACATCCTCATTTATAGCAAAAACTTGGATGACCATATTGCGCATGTTAAGTCTGTCTTAGATGTTCTTAGAAAAGAAAAGTTGTTTGCTAACTTGAAAAAGTGCACTTTTTGCACCGATCGACTTGTGTTTTTGGGCTTTGTTATTAGTGCACAGGGAATACAGGTTGATGAAGAAAAGATCCGGGCAATCCAAGAGTGGCCTACTCCTACAAACGTAGGCAATGTACGGAGTTTTCATGGACTTGCTAGTTTCTACCGACGGTTTGTGAAAGATTTTAGCACCTTGGCCGCACCACTCACCGAAGTAATAAAGAAGAACATTGGTTTTAAGTGGGGTGAAGAGCAAGAGAAGGCGTTTCAGCTTCTCAAGCAAAAGTTGACAAATGCTCCTTTATTATCTTTGCCTAACTTTAACAAGACGTTTGAAATTGAATGTGATGCTTCAGGGATAGGTATTGGCGCTGTGCTTATGCAAGAAGGGAGGCCAATAGCGTACTTCAGTGAGAAGCTAAGTGGTGTGATGCGGATCAAGGGAGCTCCAATGGTGTCAAGATCGACAAGAAGGATCCATTGGCTCTTCCAAGTGGGCCAATCACAAGGGCACGGGCTAAGGCCTTTGGTACAGCCATGAACTCATATGCACAAGAGCAAGTCACACTTGAGTTGCAAGAGCATGAATTCATTAAGTGCACAATTGGGCTTGAAGGCACACTTAAGCTACTCCATATGCTTGAGGCGTGTTCTATTGATGAAGGTGTTGCCTAGCCTTGTTTAATTGAGCTTAAATTTATTTGGGCTTTAATTATTTGTAATAGCTTGTATTTGGGTTTTAAACACATGACTTGATAGACTTTAATAAGTCCTTGTAAGGATGGCACATTGGGCTTCACTTAAAGCCCATTCCTTAGGGGATTAGGCCTAATGGGCTTGGTTTAGGGTTTGGCTTTGTCTAGGGTATAAATACCCTCTTTAAACCTTTGGAAATCAGATTTTTCATATTGAGGTAGACAAAAAACGTGAGTATCTTGTTCTTCATGTGTAAGAACCCTAGCTTAGGAATTGTGAGTTCTACAATCTCCATTGCAACAAGAATTTGATTTATGCTTCAAGAGTACTTGTAAGTGTTGATCTTTTCTTGATTAAATCCTTTTAAATCTTCTTCTTGAGTACAAGGGGGTTGTGGGTTTAAAGGGTAGAATCTATCTTGTTCTTTGCTTTATGCCGAATTGCCATAATCTTCTCATGAGTACATGTTTTGATTAGGGTTGTCGTATTATTTGGTATCAGAGCTTTGGCTAGATAAATTCTCATTTATCTTAGATTCTAGGTTTGAGTTTTTTTTATATTCCTTGAATTCTTTTGTGCTTGGTGCCATTTTTTTGATTGTTATTGTTGCTGAATTTGCATGATTGTGTTATCTTGATTGTTCTTGCTCGATTCTTGATCCTAAAACATCATTCTTGATCCGAATTTGTGTCTTCTTGAACAATCAAACATCTTTTTTGTTTCTATCAATTGAGATTCTGATCCTATTAAAAAAAAAAGGAAAAAGAAAGAACAAAAAAAAACGAAAAAAAAAAAAGGAAATTCGAATTTGATCTTGATTGAGTAGTGAAATTCTGAAAAGTTGTGTTAGTGTTGTTCTTGGAGAAAAAAAATTCCACCCTTGATTCAATTCCTTGAAAGGCTCCACTTTTCAAGCCTTAATTTGTGGAATTGAATTGACTACAACTAATTCATTGACCAACTCCACTTTTCATGCCTTATTTGGGGGAAATAGCATGTGCACAAATCTGATTGCATGTGAACAAGAACCACACAAAAGTCTCTTGACATTTTTCTTACTATAATTTTCGTGTGTCTCATGTAAAGGGGTTGTTTTCATTTAATTTTTTTTAGTTTTCACTTCTTGGCAGCCCAATTACACCTTCACACACCCTTGTGCTTGTTTGGTACTTAACAAATCAATTAAATTGGCACTATTGGTGATTCGGCTACCATTGACTTCTTTATTAAAAAAAAAAAAAATTCTGAATTTTTGGTATTCTTGTTTGCTTGTTTTGTTGGGGTAGAAATAACTTAGGTTCTTATTTCATTCGCCTTGTCTATTTTTGACCGGAATTGTCTCTTTGTGATTCTAGTTATTTAATTTCTTGTTTTGAGCTACCTTTTTGCCTCTTTGATATTACTAGGGTGTTAATTGCTTGTGTCTACACTCTAGATTGATATTATCAAGTGGTGCATTGCATTGTTTTTTGATGCGGATCAAGGGAGCTCCAATGGTGTCAAGGCCAAAGCAAGAGGCAACAAGAAGGATCCATTGGCTCTTCCTAGTTGGCCAATCACAAGGGCACGGGCTAAGGCCTTTGGTACAGCCATGAACTCATATGTACAAGAGCAAGTCACACTTGAGTTGCAAGAGCATGAATTCACTAAGTGCCAAATTGGGCTTGATGGCACACCTAAGCTACTCCATATGCTTAAGGCGTGTTCAATTGATGAAGGTGCTGCCTAGCCTTGTTTAATTGAGCTTAAATTTATTTGGGCTTTAATTATTTGTAATAGCTTGTATTTGGGTTTTAAACACATGACTTGATAGACTTTAATAAGTCCTTGTAAGGATGGCACATTGGGCTTCACTTAAAGCCCATTCCTTAGGGGATTAGGCCTAATGGGCTTAGTTTAGGGTTTGGCTTTGTCTAGGGTATAAATACCCTCTTTAAACCTTTGGAAATCAGATTTTGTTCATTTGAAATAGACAAAAAACGTGAGTGTCTTCTTCTACATGTGTAAGAACCCTTAGCATAGGTATTGTGAGTTCTACAATCTCCATTGCAACAAGAATTTGATTTATGCTTCAAGAGTACTTGTAAGTGTTGATCTTTTCTTGATTAAATCCTTTTAAATCTTCTTCTTGAGTACAAGGGGGTTGTGGGTTTAAAGGGTAGAATCTATCTTGTTCTTTGCTTCATGCCGAATTGCCATAATCTTCTCATGAGTACATGTTTTGATTAGGGTTGTCGTATTATTTGGTATCAGAGCTTTGGCTAGATAAATTCTCATTTATCTTAGATTCTAGGTTTGAGTTTTTTGTATTCCTTGAATTCTTTTGTGCTTGGTGCCATTTTTTTGATTGTTATTGTTGCTGAATTTGCATGATTGTGTTGTCTTGATTGTTCTTGGTCGATTCTTGATCCTAAAACATCATTCTTGATCCGAATTTGTGTCTTCTTGAAACAATTTGGTATCAGAGCTTTGGCTAGATAAATTCTCATTTATCTTAGATTCTAGGTTTGAGTTTTTTGTATTCCTTGAATTCTTTTGTGCTTGGTGCCATTTTTTTGATTGTTATTGTTGCTGAATTTGCATGATTGTGTTGTCTTGATTGTTCTTGCTCGATTCTTGATCCTAAAACATCATTCTTGATCCGAATTTGTGTCTTCTTGAAACATCAAGCATCTTTTTCGTTTCTATCAATTGAGATTCTGATCCTATTATTAAAAAAAAAAGAGAGAAAAGAAAGAACAAAACAAAAAAAAACAAAAAAAAAACAAAAAAAAAAAGGGAAA
The DNA here is from genome assembly GCA_026212405.1 of Petrea volubilis. Taxonomy (NCBI): domain Eukaryota; kingdom Viridiplantae; phylum Streptophyta; class Magnoliopsida; order Lamiales; family Verbenaceae; genus Petrea; species Petrea volubilis. The sequence goes on from CM047886.1 coordinate 9,656,494, forward strand.
ATTCGAATTTGATCTTGTTTGAGTAGTGAAATTCTGAAATTTGTGTTAGTGTTGTTCTTGGAGAAAAAAAAAATTCCACCCTTGATTCAATTCCTTGAAAGGATCCACTTTTTAAGCCTTAATTTGTGGAATTGCATTGACTACACCTATTCATTGACCAACTCCACTTTTTCATGCCTTATTTGGGGGAAATTGCATGTGAACAAGGACCACACAAAAGTCTCTTGACATTTTTCTTACTATAATTTTCGTGTGTCTCTTATAAAGGGGCTGTTTTTCATTTATTTTTTTTTGTTTTCACTTCTTGGCAGCCCAATTACACCTTCACACACACTTGTGCTTGCTTGGTACTTAACAAATCAATTAAATTGGCACTATTGGTGATTCGGCTACCATTGACTTCCTTATTGAAAAAAAAAAAAATCTGAATTTTGGTATTCTTGTTTGCTTGTTTTGCTGGGGTAGAAATAACTTAGGTTCTTATTTTGTTCGCCTTGTCTATTTTGACCGGAATTGTCTTCTTTCTAGCTTTTGTTCTTGCTTAATTCTCCTTGTTAGGTTTTATCCTTGTCTTCCAAACTCTTCTTGTTATCTTTGGCATTTGTTGGATTCTGAAGTGCAATTGAGACGTGTGGAGGAGTGGTTAAAGGCTAGAGTGCGACCCTACACCTTTGGGAGAGAAAAGCCCAAGTTTTAAAGAGAGAAACACGTGAGGGAGTGAGTGAGTGACTAACAATCTGCCTATAGTGTTCTTTCTTTTGGATTTGCAGCAATGTCTAGCTCATCTAAAGAAGGAGATGGAGGGACTTTCAAGGTTGATGACCCTCAAATGCAATTCATTCTAGAAGCATTTAAAGGGCAATTTCTTCATTTGAACAAAACTCTAGAGGCCATGAATGACAAGTTGGAGAGATATGACCAAGAGTTGAAGGGAAGGAGTGCTCAATCTCATCAAGCAACTACAACAAAGGGAGGGCATACACCATCTGCTCATAACCGTCGAAATTTACAAGATGAGTTTGATGATGAGGATGAGTGGCCTAGTGAGACTTACAATTGGAGGGGAGGCAGACTTGAGCATGGAAGAGGTAGGGGAAGGTTTGGAGGCCGAAGTACTAGAAATCCGGCCTATGAAGAAGAGGAAGACGAAGTGGCAGTTGACAAGGTAGATGGGAATTTGGGCAACATCAAGCTCAAAATTCCACCTTTCAAAGGCCGAAACAATGCAGAAGAATACTTGAAGTGGGAAAGAAAGGTTGAGATGATCTTTGAGTGCAATAGATATTCAGAAGAGAAGAAGGTGAAGATTGCTGCAGTTGAGTTCATTGATTATGCTCTATTTTGGTGGGATCAACTCAACTTGAGTAGAAGAAAGGTGGGGAGACGCCCCATTAGCAATTGGGACGACATGAAGGAGGCAATGAGAAAACGTTTTGTACCTTCCCACTATTTTAGAGAGCTACATCAGAAATTGCACAGGCTTGTGCAAGGGGCTAAGTCAGTTGAAGACTACCACAAGGACATGGAGATGTGCATGGTTAGAGCTAACATTGCAGAAGATGAAGAGGTAACCATGGCTCGGTTTTTAAGTGGTTTGAACAAGGAAATCGCTGATGTGATTGAGCTCTACAAGTTTGATTCTATGGAAGACATGCTTAACATGGCCATGAAGATAGAGAAGCAGAAGAAGAGCAAGAACTCCAACAAGTTTGCAAGCAACACTAGCAACTCTTGGGGTTCTAAATGGCCTACAAAGGAGGAGAAAAAGGAATTTCAAAAACCTAAACCAAAAGGTAAGCTTAACAAGAGACATGGTAAGTGGGTTGAATTTATAGAGCAGTTTCCGTATGTGATTCAATATAAGCACGGGAAAGAGAATGTCGTGGCAGATGCATTATCCCGAAGGTATGCCTTGATCTCTACTCTTAGTTCTAAGTTGTTGGGTTTTGAGCATATCAAAGAATTATATGTGAATGATTCTGATTTTGGGAATGTTTATGTTGCTTGTGAACATGGAGCATTTGACAAGTTTTATAGACATGATGACTTTTTGTTTAGGGGAAATAAACTTTGTCTTCCTAAATGTTCTATGCGTAACTTGCTAGTGTTGGAATCACATTGTGGGGGTCTAATGGGGCATTTTGGTGTGCATAAGACTTATGACATGTTGAATGAACATTTTTATTGGCCACATATGAGAAAAGATGTTGAGAAAGTTTGCTCTTCATGTATTGCGTGTAAACAGGCCAAGTCTAAGTCCATGCCACATGGTCTTTATATGCCTTTACCTGTGCCTAATTCACCTTGGACTGATATTTCCATGGATTTTGTGCTTGGATTGCCTAGGACTAGGCGTGGGAGAGATTCTATATATGTTGTTGTTGATAGGTTTAGCAAGATGGCGCACTTTATTGCATGCCATAAGACTGATGATGCAACTAACATAGCTGATTTGTTCTTTAGAGAAGTGGTGCGTTTGCATGGGGTGCCACGCACCATTGTTTTCGATAGGGATACTAAGTTCCTTTCACATTTTTGGCGTGTTTTGTGGGGTAAATTGGGAACTAAATTGCTTTATTCTACTACTTGTCATCCACAAACAGATGGCCAAACTGAGGTTGTGAATAGGACTTTGGGAACCTTATTGCGTGCAACTGTTGGTAGGAATTTAAAAACTTGGGAAGATTGTTTGCCATTTATTGAGTTTGCATATAATAGGAGCATTCATTCTTCTACTGGGTTTTCACCTTTTGAGATTGTATATGGCTTTAACCCTTTAACTGTGCTGGATTTATGTCCTTTGCCTTTAACTGAGCTTGTGAGTTTAGATGGACAAAAGAAGGCAGATTTGGTCAAGTCATTACATGAGAAAGCACGCACGAACATTGAGAAGAAGAACCGTCTTTATGCTGACAAGGCTAATAAAGGAAGGAGGCGGATTGTCTTTGCACCGGGTGATTGGGTTTGGGTTTACTTTAGAAAGGAGAGATTCCCAAACCAAAGGAAAAGCAAGTTGGATGCACGTGGTGATGGCCCATTCCAAGTTTTGGAGCGCATTAATGACAATGCCTACAAGATTGATCTACCAGGTGAGTATGGCGTTTCTTCAACATTTAATGTTTCTGATCTTTCTCCTTATGATTTGGATTCAGATTTGAGGACAAATCTTTTTGAGGAAGGAGGGAATGATGCGGATCAAGGGAGCTCCAATGGTGTCAAGATCGACAAGAAGGATCCATTGGCTCTTCCAAGTGGGCCAATCACAAGGGCACGGGCTAAGGCCTTTGGTACAGCCATGAACTCATATGTATAAGAGCAAGTCACACTTGAGTTGCAAGAGCATGAATTCCTTAAGTGCACAATTGGGCTTGAAGGCACACCTAAGCTACTCCATATGCTTGAGGCGTGTTCTATTGATGAAGGCGTTGCCTAGCCTTGTTTAATTGAGCTTAAATTTATTTGGGCTTTAATTATTTGTAATAGCTTGTATTTGGATTTTAAACACATGACTTGATAGACTTTAATAAGTCCTTGTATGGATGGCACATTGGGCTTCACTTAAAGCCCATTCCTTAGGGGATTAGGCCTAATGGGCTTAGTTTAGGGTTTGGCTTTGTCTAGGGTATAAATACCCTCTTTAAACCTTTGGAAATCAGATTTTTCATATTGAGGTAGACAAAAAACGTGAGTATCTTGTTCTTCATGTGTAAGAACCCTAGCTTAGGAATTGTGAGTTCTACAATCTCCATTGCAACAAGAATTTGATTTATGCTTCAAGAGTACTTGTAAGTGTTGATCTTTTCTTGATTAAATCCTTTTAAATCTTCTTCTTGAGTACAAGGGGGTTGTGGGTTTAAAGGGTAGAATCTATCTTGTTCTTTGCTTTATGCCGAATTACCATAATCTTCTCATGAGTACATGTTTTGATTAGGGTTGTCGTATTATGGTGCAATGTTGAACTACCCAACTTATGACAAGGAACTATACGCTTTGGTCCGAGCTTTGGAAACATGGCAATATTACTTAGGCCCAAGGAGTTCATGGTTCACACTGATCATGAGTCACTGAAGCACTTGAAGTGTGAAACGAAACAAGATTAACCTTTAAAAAAAAAACCCTCATCTTACCTTTCGCACTCTTTTAGCAACGAAACGAGTTAAATGGACCAAGAATAGTCTCAATTCACGCTTTAAACAACAATGTTAAAAAGGCATTTAAGTGGTTTTTTCTTAGTTTGTTTGCAATTGCAGAATATTCGAACGAGGTTTAACTCGGGTTTATATTAATCATTTCAGACTTTAACAACATAAACATTGATCGATTTGGTGTGGCATATTCCGTCCATTAACTCAACTTCCACAATCTATTTGCCACGAAAAAGGGTTAAATGAACCTATATTAGTCTAGTTACACTTTTGAACAATGCTAATAAGGAATTTAAAGGCTTGTTTTGGTTCGTTTGCAGTTCTTTAATTCTCTCTAACGAGGTTTAGCTCCTATTTATTTAGATCATTTTAGGCTTTAACAACCCAATAAGTAAGGATTTCGCATGGAATTCCGTCCATTAATCCATCTTTCACTCTGTTTTAGCCACGAAAAGGTAAAACAGAGCTAGAATAGTCTTCCTTCGAGTTTAAACAACCTTAATCAGATCTTAAAATGGTTGTTTTAGTCTATTTGCAACTCTATAACACTAAACGATGCTTAACTCGTGTTTGCCTTCATCATTTTAGGCTTTCGAACAATCAAAATTTGGAATGGAATTCCATCCACTAACTCATCTTTTGCACTCTTTTAGCCATGAAAAGATTTAAACGGGCCTAGATTATTCTAAACTGATGCTTGATGCGGATCAAGGGAGCTCCAATGGTGTCGAGGTCGAAGCAAGAGGCAACAAGAAGGATCCATTGGCTCTTCCAAGTGGGCCAATCACAAGGGCACGGGCTAAGGCCTTTGGGACAGCCATGAACTCATATGTACAAGAGCAAGTCACACTTGAGTTGCAAGAGCATGAATTCACTAAGTGCACAATTGGGCTTGAAGGCACACCTAAGCTACTCCATATGCTTGAGGCGTGTTCTATTATTGATGAAGGGGCTGCCTAGCCTTGTTTAATTGAGCTTAAATTTATTTGGGCTTTAATTATTTGTAATAGCTTGTATTTGGGTTTTAAACACATGACTTGATAGACTTTAATAAGTCCTTGTAAGGATGGCACATTGGGCTTTACTTAAAGCCCATTCCTTAGGGGATTAGGCCTAATGGGCTTAGTTTAGGGTTTGGCTTTGTCTAGGGTATAAATACCTTCTTTAAGCCTTTGGAAATGAGATTTTGTTCATTGAGGTAGACAAAAAAAACGTGAGTATCTTGTTCTTCATGTGTAAGAACCCTAGTATAGGAATTGTGAGTTCTACAATCTCCATTGCAACAAGAATCTGATTTATGCTTCAAGAGTACTTGTAAGTGTTGATCTTTTCTTGATTAAATCCTTTTAAATCTTCTTCTTGAGTACAAGGGGGTTGTGGGTTTAAAGGGTAGAATCTATCTTGTTCTTTGCTTTATGCCGAATTACCATAATCTTCTCATGAGTACATGTTTTTGATTAGGGTTGTCGTATTATTTGGTATCAGAGCTTTGGCTAGATAAATTCTCATTTATCTTAGATTCTAGGTTTGAGTTTTTTATATTCCTTGAATTCTTTTGTGCTTAGTGCCATTTTTTTTGATTGTTATTGTTGCTGAATTTGCATGGTTGTGTTATCTTGATTGTTCTTGCTTGATTCTTGATCCTAAAACATCATTCTTGATCCGGATTTGTGTCTTCTTGAAACATTAAACATCTTTTTCGTTTCTATCAATTGAGATTCTGATCCTATTATAAAAAAAAAAAAAAAAGAAAAAGAAAGAACAAAAAAAAAGTGAAAAAAAAAACGAAAAAAAAAAAGGGGAAATTCGAATTTGATCTTGATTGAGTAGTGAAATTCTGAAATTTGTGTTAGTATTGTTCTTGGAGAAAAAAAAATTCCACCCTTGATTCAATTCCTTGAAAGACTCAACTTTTCAAGCCTTAATTGGTGGAATTGCATTGACTACAACTAATTCATTGACCGGCTCCACTTTTCATGCCTTATTTGAGGAAAATAGCATGTGCACAAATCTGATTGCATGTGAACAAGGACCACACAAAAGTCTCTTGACATTTTTCTTACTATAATTTTCGTGTGTTTCATGTAAAGGGGCTGTTTTCATTTAATTTTTTTAGTTTTCACTTCTTGGCAGCCCAATTACACCTTCACACACACTTGTGCTTGTTTGGTACTTAACAAATCAATTAAAATGGCACTATTGGTGATTCGGCTACCATTGACTTCCTTATTGAAAATTCTGATTTTTGGTATTCTTGTTAGGTTCTTATTTAGCTCGCTTTGTCTATTTTTGACCAGAATTGTCTCTTTGTGATTCTAGTTATTAAATTTCTTGTTTTGAGCTACCTTTTTGCCTCTTTGATATTACTAGGGTGTTAATTGCTTGTGTCTACACTCTAGATTGATATTATCAAGTGGTGCATTGCCTTGTTCTTGCACTACCGTTCCGTTTGTTTTAAATCTTCTTTCTAGCTTTTGTTCTTGCTTAATTTTCCTTGTTAGGTTTTATCCTTGTTTTCCAAACTTTTCTTGTTATCTTGTGGCATTTGTTGGATTCTGAAGTGCAATTGAGACACGTGGAGGAGTGGTAAAAGGCTAGAGTGCGACCCTACACCTTTGAGAGAGAAAAGCCCATGTTTTAAAGAGAGAAACACGTGAGAGAGTGAGTGACTAACGATCTGCCTATAGTGTTCTTTCTTTTGATTTGCAGCAATGTCTAGCTCATCTAAAGAAGGAAATGGAGGGACTTTCAAGGTTGATGACCCTCAAATGCAATTCATTCTAGAAGCATTTAAAGGGCAATTTCTTCATTTGAACAAAACTCTAGAGGCCATGAATGACAAGTTGGAGAGACATGACCAAGAGTTGAAGGGAAGAAGTTCTCAATCTCATCAAGCAACTACAACAAAGGGAGGGCATACACCAATTGTTCATACCCATCGAAATTTGCAAGATGAGTTTGATGATGAAGATGAGAGGCCTGATGCGACTTACAATTGGAGGGGAGGTAGACTTGAGCGTGGAAGAGGTGGGGGAAGGTTTGGAGGCCGAAGTACTAGATATCCAGCCTATGAAGAGGAGGAGGACGAAGTGGCAGTTGACAAGATAGATGGGAATTTGGGCAACATCAAGCTCAAGATTCCACCTTTCAAAGGCCGAAACAATGCGGAAGAATACTTAGAGTGGGAAAGAAAGGTTGAGATGATCTTTGAGTGCAATAGATATTCAGAAGAGAAGAAGGTGAAGATTGCAGCAGTTGAGTTCACCGATTATGCTCTATTTTGGTGGGATCAACTCAACTTGAGTAGAAGAAAGGTGGGAAGACGTCCCATTAGCAATTGGGACGACATGAAGGAGGCAATGAGGAAACGTTTTGTGCCTTCCCACTATTTTAGAGAACTACATCAGAAATTGCACAGGCTTGTGCATGGGGCTAAGTCAGTTGAAGACTACCACAAAGACATGGAGATGTGCATGCTTAGAGCTAACATTACAGAAGATGAGGAGGTAACCATGGCTAGATTTTTGAGTGGTTTGAACAAGGAAATAGCTGATGTGATTGAGCTCTACAAGTATGATTCTATGGAAGACATGCTTAACATGGCCATGAAGATAGAGAAGCAGAAGAAGACCAAGAGCTCCAACAAGTTTGCAAGCAACACCAGCAACTCTTGGGGTTCTAAATGGCCTATAAAGGAGGAGAAAAAGGAGTTTCAAAACCCTAAACCAAAAGGGGCAGATTCGGGCCTCAAGGCTAAAGACTCCAATTTAGGCTCCAGTTCAAGGGGTTTTAGCTCAACTACTCCTAGTAGGGACATCAAGTGCTTCAAGTGCTTGGGCAAGGGTCATATCGCCTCTCAATGTCCCAATAAGAGGGTCATAGTGGTTCGGAATGGTTATGTATATTCAGAATCTAAAGGCGAGGAAGAGATGCCCTGCTTAGAATCTTATGGTGATAGTGAGGGTGAAGAAGAGGAGCAAGAAGTTGTGGTAGCACCTGAGGTTGGATCTTCTTTGGTTGCCAGACGTGTGTTGAGTATGCAGTTGCAAGAGGAGAGCTTAGAACAGAGGGAAAACATCTTTCACACGAGGTGCTTGGTGTGAGGCAAGGTTTGCACACTTATAATTGACAGTGGAAGTTGTACAAATGTGGCAAGCCTTAGTATGGTGAGTAAATTGGGGTTAAAGTGTGAGAAACACCCTAGACCATACAAGCTTCAATGGTTTAATGACATGGGCAATGTTAGGGTGAACAAGCAGGTTGTAGTTTCGTTCTCAATTGGACCATATAAGGATGAGGTGACTTGTGATGTGGTTCCAATGCAAGCTGGCCATATTTTGCTTGGGAAGCCGTGGCAGTTTGATAGGAAAGTGCACCATGACGGTTACCTCAACCGATTCTCATTCTCCCACGAAGGAAGGCGTGTAACTCTTACTCCATTAACACCTAGTGAGGTCCATTTAGACCAAAAGAAGCTTATGGAGAGAGAGGGGCAGAATTTGGGAAATGAGGAGAAAGAGAAAGAAAGTGAAAAGAAAGAGGGAAAAGAGGCCAAACAAGAGACATGGTAAGTGGGTTGAATTTATAGAGCAATTTCCGTATGTGATTCAATATAGGCACGGAAAAGAGAATGTCGTGGCAGATGCATTATCCCAAAGGTATGCCTTGATCTCTACTCTTAGTTCTAAGTTGTTGGGTTTTGAGCATATCAAAGAATTATATGTGAATGATTCTGATTTTGGGAATATTTATGTTGCTTGTGAACATGGAGCATTTGACAAGTTTTACAGACATGATGACTTTTTGTTTAGGGGAAATAAACTTTGTCTACCTAAATGTTCTATGCGTAACTTGCTAGTGTTGGAATCACATTGTGGGGGTCTAATGGGGCATTTTGGTGTGCATAAGTCTAATGGTGCCACATGGTCTTTATATGCCTTTACCGGTGCCTAGTTCACCTTGGACTGATATTTCCATGGATTTTGTGCTTGGATTGCCTAGGACTAGGCGTGGGAGAGATTCTATATATATTGTTGTTGATAGGTTTAGAAAGATGGCACACTTTATTGCATGCCATAAGACTGATGATGCAACTAACATAGCTGATTTGTTCTTTAGAGAGGTGGTGCGTTTACATGGGGTGCCACGCACCATTGTTTCCGATAGGGATACTAAGTTCCTTTCACATTTTTGGCGTGTTTTGTGGGGTAAATTGGGAACTAAATTGCTTTATTCTACTACTTGCCATCCACAAACAGATGGACAAACTGAGGTTGTGAATAGGACTTTGGGAACCTTATTGCGTGCAATTGTTGGTAAGAATTTAAAAACTTGGGAAGATTGTTTGCCATTTATTGAGTTTGCATATAATAGGAGCATTCATTCTTCTACCGGCTTTTCACCTTTTGAGATTGTATATGGCTTTAACCCTTTAACTATGCTGGATTTATGTCCTTTGCCTTTAACGGAGCTTGTGAGTTTAGATGGACAAAAGAAGGCAGATTTGGTGAAGTCATTACATGAGAAAGCCCGCACCAACATTGAGAAGAAGAACCGTCTTTATGCTGACAAGGCAAATAAAGGAAGGAGGCGGTTGTCTTTGCACCGGGTGATTGGGTTTGGGTTCACTTTAGAAAGGAGAGATTCCCAAACCAAAGGAAAAGCAAGTTGGATGCACGTGGTGATGGCCCATTCCAAGTTTTGGAGCGCATTAATGACAATGCCTACAAGATTGATCTACCAGGTGAGTATGGCGTTTCTGCAACATTTAATGTTTCTGATCTTTCTCCCTTTGATTTGGATTCAGATTTGAGGACAAATCTTTTTGAGGAAGGAGGGAATGATGCGGATCAAGGGAGCTCCAATGGTGTCAAGGTCGAAGTAAGAGGCAACAAGAAGGATCCATTGGCTCTTCCAAGTGGGCCAATCACAAGGGCACGAGCTAAGGCCTTTGGGACAGCCATGAACTCATATGTACAAGAGCAAGTCACACTTGAGTTGCAAGAGCATGAATTCACTAAGTGCACAATTGGGCTTGAAGGCACACCTAAGCTACTCTGTATGCTTGAGGGGTGTTCTATTGATGAAGGGGCTGCCTAGCCTTGTTTAATTGAGTTGAAATTTATTTGGGCTTTAATTATTTGTAATAGCTTGTATTTGTGTTTTAAACACATGACTTGATAGACTTTAATAAGTCCTTGTAAGGATGGCACATTGGGCTTTACTTAAAGCCCATTCCTTAGGGGATTAGGCCTAATGGGCTTAGTTTAGGGTTTGGCTTTGTCTAGGGTATAAATACCTTCTTTAAGCCTTTGGAAATGAGATTTTGTTCATTGAGGTAGACAAAAAAAACGTGAGTATCTTGTTCTTCATGTGTAAGAACCCTAGTATAGGAATTGTGAGTTCTACAATCTCCATTGCAACAAGAATCTGATTTATGCTTCAAGAGTACTTGTAAGTGTTGATCTTTTCTTGATTAAATCCTTTTAAATCTTCTTCTTGAGTACAAGGGGGTTGTGGGTTTAAAGGGTAGAATCTATCTTGTTCTTTGCTTTATGCCGAATTACCATAATCTTCTCATGAGTACATGTTTTTGATTAGGGTTGTCGTATTACAAAGTGCAAGATGGACTCAAATGAAAACTTGGGGCTGCTCAACTTAATTCAAGCTAGTGATGGGCCTTTCTCAAGCATGAATTAAAGGGGCAAGATTCGTATCATTAATTTCAGCATGATTTAAAGGGCAAATAGAGAACTTTCATTGTTTTAATTTTGGCAAATTTACAGCCCTAATTTCCTTTCCTTTATATGTGTGATTGGCTGATTATAAAGCCACTAGAATTGTGGAAGTTTCCTTTTCCATTTAAGGCATGTTATTTAGGGCTTCATTAGGGTTTATTATTTTTGGTAAAAACCAAAAAAACGTTTTTGTATGTCAGCCTATATTAAGGCTGCGGCTGCAATGTAAAATTCAGCATACGTTTTATCAAAATTGAGAGTTTTCTCTTTGGTTCTTTGCGAACTGTCGAACTTATCAAGACTTTGTTCTTGTGGCGTTCAAACACCGACTTATCCAACGGATTTCCATCAGCGTTGGTGGCGTCTACGACACACCAAGGTTCGTGCTTCCACTAAAACATTGGGTTGAGGATTCCTTTCCAAGGTTCGTGTTTTGTGTGAGGTATTGGGTTGCGGTTTTCCCCCACTCTCGAAACCTGAGCGAAGAGCTATCCTAGGGTCCAATATTGTTGTCAGGTCTCGTTGCTTTAGCGTGGCTGGCGAGGTTCGCATCAGCATTTATGAGGTTTTCTAAGTTTGTTTGCAATTGTACAACATTCGAATGAGGTTTAACTGGGGTGCATATTATCATTTCAGACTGTAACAACATAAACATTGACCAATTTGGTGTGGCATATTCCGTCCATTAACTTAGCTTCCACAATCTATTAGTCTTCTTACACGTTTGAACAGTGCTATTAAGGAATTAAAAGGCTTGTTTTGCTTGTTAAGCTTACCTTGCTCTATTCCCCTCAATGGTAGTAGACCACTCGGCATCTCTTCTGGAAAAACATCAGAAAACTCCTGCAATAAAGAAACACAACTAGAAGGGTTTACCCTCACTAATTGCACTCCTGATCTCTCTTTCTCTCACAAAAAGTGTTTGTTTATTTCTTCCCTCACTCTTCTTTTCTCTCACCATTGGGCCATTTACTTGTTTACTCTTTTGTTTGGCCTCTTTTCCCTCTTTCTTTTCACTTTCTTTCTCTTTCTCCTCACTTCCCAAATTCTGCCCCTCTCTCTCCATAAGCTTCTTTTGGTCTAAATAGACCTCACTAGGTGTCAATGGAGTAAGAGTTACGCGCCTTCCTTCATGGGAGAATGAGAATCGATTGAGGTAACCATCATGGTGCACTTTCCTATCGAACTGCCACGGCCTCCCAAGCAAAATATGGCCAGCTTGCATTGGAACCACATCACAAGTCACCTCATCCTTATATGGTCCAATTGAGAAAGAGACTACAACCTGCTTGTTCACCCTAACACTGCCCATGTCCTTAAACCATTGAAGCTTGTATGGCCTAGGGTGTTTCTCACATTTTAACCCCAATTTACTCACCATACTAAGGCTTGCCACATTTGTACAACTTCCACTGTCAATTATAAGTGTGCAAACCTTGCCTCCCACCAAGCACCTCGTGTGAAAAATGTTTTCCCTCTGTTCTAAGCTCTCCTCTTGCAACTACATACTCAACACACGCCTGGCAACCAAAGAAGATCCAACCTCAGGTGCTACCACAACTTCTTGCTCCTCTTCTTCACCCTCACTGTCACCACAATATTCTAAGTAGGGCATCCCTTCCTCGCCTTCAGATTCTGAATATACATAACCATTCCGAACCACTATGACTCTCTTATTGGGACATTGAGAGGCGATATGACCCTTGCCCAAGCACTTGAAGCACTTGATGTCCCTACTAGGTGTAGTTGAGCTAGAACCTCTTGAATTGGAGTCTGAATTGGAGTCTTTAGCCTTGAGGCCCGAATCTGCCCCGTTTGGTTTAGGGTTTTGAAACTCTTTTTTCTCCTCCTTTGTAGGCCATTTAGAACCCCAAGAGTTGCTGGTGTTGCTTGCAAACTTGTTGGAGCTCTTGCTCTTCTTCTGCTTCTCTATCTTCATGGCCATGTTAAGCATGTCTTCCATAGAATCATACTTGTAGAGCTCAATCACATCAGCTATTTCCTTGTTCAAACCACTCAAAAACCGAGCCATGGTTACCTCCTCATCTTCTACAATGTTAGCTCTAACCATGCACATCTCCATATCTTTGTGGTAGTCTTCAACTGACTTAGCCCCTTGCACCAGCCTGTGCAATTTCTGATGTAACTCTCTAAAATAGTGGGAAGGTACAAAACGCTTCCTCATTGCCTCCTTCATGTCGTCCCAATTGCTAATGGGGCGTCTCCCCACCTTTCTTCTACTCAAGTTGAGTTGATCCCACCAAAATAGAGCATAATCAGTGAACTCAACTGCAGCAATCTTCACCTTCTTCTCTTCTGAATATCTATTGCACTCAAAGATCATCTCAACCTTTCTTTCCCACTCCAAGTATTCTTCTGCATTGTTTCGGCCTTTGAAAGGTGGAATTTTGAGCTTGATGTTGCCCAAATTCCCATCTACCTTGTCAACTGCCACTTCGTCTTTCTCTTCTTCATAGGCTGGATTTCTAGTACTTCGGCCTCCAAACCTTCCCTTACCTCTTCCACGCTCAAGTCTGCCTTGCCTCCAATTGTAAGTCTCACTAGGCCACTCATCTTCATTATCAAACTCATCTTGCAAATTTTTGTTGGTATGAGCAAATGGTGTATGCCCTCTCTTTGTTATAGTTGCTTGATGAGATTGAGAACTTCTTCCCTTCAACTCTTGGTCATGTCTCTCCAACTTGTCATTCATAGCCTCTAGAGTCTTGTTCAAATGAAGAAACTGCCCTTTAAATGCTTCTAGAATGAATTGCATTTGAGGGTCATCAACCTTGAAAGCCCGTTCATCTCCTTCTTTAGATGAACTAGACATTGCTGTAAAACAAAAGATCGAACACTATAGGCAGATTGTTAGTCACTCACTCCCTTACGTGTTTCTCTCTTTAAAACTTGGCTTTTCTCTCCCAAAAGGTGTAGAGTCTCACTCCAGCCTTTTACCACTCCTCCACGCGTCTCAATTGCACTTCAGAATCCAACAAATGCCACAAGAAAACAAGAAGAGTTTGGAAGACAAGAATAAAACCTAACAAGGAAAATTAAGCAAGAACAAAAACTAGAAAGAAGACTTAAAACAAACGGAACGGTAGTGCAAGAACAAGGCAATGCACCACTTGATAATATCAATCTAGAGTGTAGGCACAAGCAATTAACACCCTAGTAATGTCAAAGAGGCAAAAAGGTAGCTCAAAACAAGAAATTAAATAACTAGAATCAAAAAGAGACAATTCTGGTCACAAGAGACAAAGCGAACTAAATAAGAACCTAAGTTATTTCTACCCCAACAAAGGAAGCAAACAAGAATACCAAAATCAGAATTTTCAATAAGGAAGTCAACGGTAGCCGAATCACCAGTAGTGCCAATTTAATTGATTGTTAAGTACTAAACAAGCACAAGTGTGTGTGAGAGTGTAATAGGGCTGCCAAGAAGGGAAAACTAAAAGATTAATGAATTCAGCCCCTTTACAAGGAAAGACACGAATTTTGATTGCAAGAAAATGTCAAGAGAATTTGGTGTGGTCCTTGTTCTCATGCAATCAAATTTGTGCACATGCTATTTCTCCCAAATAAGGCATGACAAGTGGAGTTGCTCAACGAATTAGTTGTAGTCACACGCAATTCCACCAAATAAGGCTTGAAAAGTGGAGTCTTTCAAGGAATTGAAACAAAGGCAGAATTTTAATTCAAGAACGACACTAACGCAAAATTTCAGAATTTCACTACTCAATCAAGATCAATTTCGAATTTCCTTTTTTTTTTTTTTTTTTTCCTTTTTTTGTCTTCGTTTTTTTTTTCCTCCTTTTTTTATTTTTTTATTTTTTTATAAGATCAGAATCTCAATTGATAGTTTCAATGGTGAACAATCCAATGGGACAAGACAAATTATCAAGATCCTCAATCTTGGTTTCAAGAAAGCGTTTCTTGAAAATTCTTGAAATAAGAACAACCAGCCCTTATGGATGATAGAAACGACCAAGAAGTTTCAAGAAAACACAAATTCGGATCAAGGATGATGTTTTAGAATCAAGAATCAAGCAAGAACAATCAAGATCACACAATCATGCAAATTCAGCAACAATAACAATCAAGAAGGTGGCACCACGCATAAAAGAGTTCAAGGAATTCAGAAACTCAAACCTAGAATCTAAGATAAATAAGAATTTATCTAGCCAAAGCTCTGATACCAAATAATACGAGGGGCCTAATCAAAAACATGTACTCATGAGAAGATTATGGCAATTCGGCATAAAGCAAAGAACAAGATAGATTCTACCCTTTAAACCCGCAACCCTCTTGTACTCAAGAAGAAGACTTAAAAGGATTTAATCAAGAAAAGATCAACACTTACAAGTACTCTTGAAGAATAAATCAGATTCTTGTTGCAATGGAGATTGTAGAGCTCACAATTCCTATGCTAGGGTTCATGAACAAGTTTTCATGATGAACATGAAACTCACGTTTTTTACTCTTATTCAATCAAAGAAATCTGATTTCCAAAGGTTTAAAGAAGGTATTTATACCTTAGACAAAGCCTAACCCTAAACTAAACCCATTAGTCCAAATCCTATAAGGATTAGGCTTTAAGTGAAGCCCAAATAATCAAAGCCTATTAAGTCATGTGTTTAAAAATCCAAACACAAGCTATTACAAATAATTAAAGCCCAAATAATCTTAACCCCAATTAAACAGCCCCTTCATCCATAGAACACGCCTCAAGCATATGGAGTAGCTTAGGTGTGCCTTCAAGCCAAATTGCACACTTAGTGAATTCATGCTCTTGCAACTCAAGTGTAACTTGGTCTTGTACATATGAGTTCATGGCTGTCCCAAAAACCTTAGCCCGTGCCCTTGTGATTGGCCCACTAGGAAGAGCCAATGGATCCTTCTTGTTGCCTCTTGCTTCGGCCTTGACACAATTGGAGCTCCCTTGATCCGCATCATAGGAGGATCCAACGGATTACGGGTTTTGAGTGCACGGACTTCCCTGTACGATATTTGGGGGCGCCGCTGTTTTTCGGGCGCACGAAGATCAGTTTATTTGCACCTTTGCTTGAGAGTATTCATGGTCGGATTCTTGGTTGGGAAAAGGCGGCACTTTACTATGGTGGCCGGCTACTCTTAATCAAGAGTGTCTTACTCTCCATGCCATTACATCTTTTTATAAGTTCTGAAACCACCAAAAAGTGTTATTAATAAGATTGAGAAAATCTTTCACCGATTTTTTTGGGGCTCTTATGGGGGACAGCGCCGTATACATTGGTGTTCTTGGGATGAAATTTGCTTTCCCATGGACGGAGGACTGGGAGTCCGGGGATTGATGGAGGTTATCGATAGTTTTACTTGTAAGCTTTGGTGGAAGTTCCGTAAACGTGATTCTTTATGGGCTCAGTTCCTTCATGCTATATATGTGAAGGATCGACATCCGTCGGATGTTACGGAGACACGAAATGACTCTGCAACATGGAAGCGAATGTGCCGAGCTCGAACTTGGATGGAGCCAGACCTCATTTGGCAACTGGGACGAGGTAACGTTTCTTTTTGTCATGATGGTTGGCTGCCAAAGGGGCCTGTTAAAACTTTGTGTGGACCGCGTTGACTACCCTTTGGAGCTGGTCTCTCACTATATTATTGGTGAATCTTGGAATACACCTTTACTTGAGCAGGTGCTACCGTTAGGCTTAGTCTAACAAGTGCAGCGAGTGCCATTGGACCCTCTTAGTGGCGATCAATTAATATGGGCAAGGGGGGTACATGGAGATTTCTCTACAAAGTTGGCGTGGGAGCATGTTCGATCTGCTAGGCAGATTGTTCCTCTATATGCTAGGATTTGGTCAGCCAATATCCTTCCCAATATCTCGATTTTCATATGGAGACTTCTGAATGGATGGATACCTAATACGAGGGCCCTAATCAAAAACATGTACTCATGAGAAGATTATGGCAATTCGGCATAAAGCAAAGAACAAGATAGATTCTACCCTTTAAACCCGCCACCCTCTTGTACTCAAGAAGAAGATTTAAAAGGATTTAATCAAGAAAAGATCAACACTTACAAGTACTCTTGAAAAATAAATCAGATTCTTGTTGCAATGGAGATTGTAGAGCTCACAATTCCTATGCTAGGGTTCATAAACAAGTTTTCATGAAGAACATGAAACTCACGTTTTTTACTCTTATTCAATCAAAGAAATCTGATTTCCAAAGGTTTAAAGAAGGTATTTATACCTTAGACAAAGCCTAACCCTAAACTAAACCCATTAGTCCAAATCCTATAAGGAATAGGCTTTAAGTGAAGCCCAATCCCATCCTTACAAGGAATTATCAAAGCTTATTAAGTCATTGTTTAAAAGCCCAAACACAAGCTATTACAAATAATTAAATCACAAATAATATTAAGCCCAATTAAACAGCCCCTTCATCCATAGAACACGCCTCAAGCATATGGGGTAGCTTAGGTGTGCCTTCAAGCCAAATTGCACACTTAGTGAATTCATGCTCTTGCAACTCTAGTGTAACTTGGTCTTGTACATATGAGTTCATGGCTGTCCCAAACGTCTTAGCCCGTGCCCTTGTGATTGGCCAACTAGGAAGAGCCAATGGATCCTTCTTGTTGCCTCTTGCTTCGGCCTTGACACCATTGGAGCTCCCTTGATCCGCATCATTCCCTCCTTCCTCAAAAAGATTTGTCCTCAAATCTGAATCCAAATCAAAAGGAAAAAGATCAGAAACATTAAATGTTGTAGAAATGCCATACTCACCTGGTAGATCAATTTTGTAGGCATTGTCATTAATGCGCTCTAAAACTTGGAATGGGTCATCACCATATGCATCCAACTTGCTTTTTCTTTGGTTTGGGGATCTCTCATTTCTAAAGTGAACCCAAACCCAATCACCCGGGTCAAAGACAATCCGCCTCCTTCCTTTATTAGCCTTGTCAGCATAAAGACGGTTCTTCTTCTCAATGTTGGTGTGTGCTTTCTTGCGACGACCCGGTAACTTCTATTGTTATTATTAATATTTTATTTAGGATTTATCTCCATTATGTGATAATTATTGTGTGAATATATGTGATTTGTGAATAAACGTGCGTTATACTACCTGCATTTTTTTAAAATGTGATTATTCCATCATTTGTTTTCTTAGCACTTGAAAAATGCAAAATGTTAATTCCTGAAAATTTTATTATGATTTCCGAATTTTATTAACAGTAAAATTATTATTTTAACATTTCTTTATAACTTAGACCTTATAGTTTTAATTTTGAATGGTGATTATTATTTTTGGAAAATTTATTTAAATACATATTTTAGGCTTGCATTTATTTTATTTTCGAATTTTATAAATAAATTATACAATTTTTGAATTTTATAATTACAACAATATATTTTATGATTTTAAATGTATAATTTTCGAATTTTAATTATTTATAAACCTAATTTTCGGATTTTAATTAAATGAAAAATATAAAGTCTAGATTTTTAGTATATTTTATAATTGTTTTGCAAGAATATCTCCTCTAATACATATATTAGTGGTAAATTCTATATCTACATATCCACACACACATCCATACATTTATTAGTGGTGATTTATATATTTACATGTACACACACATATTCATATACAAACTAGTGGGGAATTATATATCTACATCTCCACACACACATTCACATATATAGACTAGTGGTGATTTCTACTTCTACCTATACACACACATGTCCACATATATATACTTGGTGATATCTATATCTACCTATACACACACATGTCCACATATATATACTTGGTGATATGTATATCTACCTTTACACACACATGTCCACATATATATACTTGGTGATATGTATATCTACCTATACACACACATGTCCACATATATACACTTGGTGATATATATATCTACATATACAAACATATGTCCACATGCACATATATATATATATATATACTAGGTAGTTTTCATCACAAAAACACACACTAAATCCCGCCAACAACCTCCACACCCACAAAATCTTGCATTTCCCAAATATGTATCACACTTTATCATTGTTAAACCTTCCCATATACCTATATATATAATTACCCCTCTTTCTAAACATATATATAGACATATTAACCTTTCTACATATATATACACACTCTTACATCTACAAACTCCTTTCAAAACCCCACTTTCTTCTTACATCTTTGAACACCTACATATATACATATATCCTTTCTACACATATATTTATATATACTTATCCCTCCACTTATAAATATATATACACACATTAGTAGCCTTTTATATATTCTCCCTACTTTTGTAAATCACTTTTGGAAAAAGGTAGGAGTTTCCTTAATTGCATAAGTTAGTTCTAGTTCTAGTTTTACATTTTTGCTATCATGTTATTATGCTAAATATTATGTGACTATGTGCAAATATCACACACGCTCACCTTATGTGATTAAGTGAAATTTCTACTCAACCGTCGCGTTGACTCCTCTTTTCCAATATTTTTTTAGAAAGAAATGAGATAGCGGATCAGAGTGGCGCAGCGGAAGCGTTTCGAAGCCATTTACGCAATAAAGTTATTTTGTATTCCTTTTGAAAATTGTAACTTTTGTATTTTGTACAAATTTTGTGTTAAAATTATTATTTATACAACTATGAAAATATTTACCGTTGCGCGTTTCGGTCCAATATATTTTAATAAAATAAAAGGGTGAGTGGAGGCACTTGAGGAACGAAATGGAAACCATGGGTGTTTTGAAGCATTTTACTTAATAAAGTTACTTTTGTATTTTGTGAAAATTGTAACTCTTGTATTTTGTATATGTTTTATGTAAAAAATTACTATTTATGTTTAATAAAATATAAAGGAATATCGGGGTCGTTACATTTCTCATGTAATGACTTCACCAAATCTGCCTTCTTTTGTCCATCTAAACTCACAAGCACAGTTACATGCAACGGACATAAATCTAGCACAGTTAAAGGGTTAAAGCCATATACAATCTCAGAAGGTGAAAAACCAGTAGAAGAATGAATGCTCCTATTATATGCAAACTGAATAAATGGCAAACAATCTTCCCAAGTTTTTAAATTCTTACCAACAATTGCACGCAATAAGGTTCCTAAAGTCCTATTCACAACCTCAGTTTGTCCATCTGTTTGTGGATGGCAAGTAGTAGAATAAAGCAATTTAGTTCCTAATTTACCCCACAAAACACGCCAAAAATGTGAAAGGAACTTAGTATCCCTATCGGAACCAATGGTGCGTGGCACCCCATGTAAATTCACCACCTCTCTAAAGAACAAATCAGCTATGTTGGTTGCACCATCAGTCTTATGGCATGCAATAAAGTGTGCCATCTTGCTAAACCTATCAACAAAAACATATATAGAATCTCTCCCACGCCTAGTCCTAGGCAATCCAAGCACAAAATCCATAGAAATACCAGTCCAAGGTGAACTAGGCACAGGTAAAGGCATATAAAGACCATGTGGCATAGACTTAGACTTGGCCTGTTTATATGCAATACATGAAGAGCAAACTTTCTCAACATCTTTTCTCATATGTGGCCAATAAAAATGTTCATTCAACATGTCATAAGTCTTATGCACACCAAAATGCCCCATTAGACCCCCACAATGTGATTCCAACACTAGCAAGTTATGCATAGAACATTTAAGTAGACAAAGTTTATTTCCCCTAAACAAAAAGCCTTCATGTCTATAAAACTTGTCAAGTGCTCCATGTTCACAAGCAACATAGACATTCCCAAAATCAGAATCATTCACATATAATTCTTTGATATGCTCAAAACCCAACAACTTAGATCCAAGAGTAGAGATCAAGGCATACCTTCGGGATAATGCATTTGCCACGACATTCTCTTTCCCGTGCTTATATTGAATCACACACGGAAACTGCTCTATAAATTCAACCCACTTACCATGTCTCTTGTTAAGCTTACCTTGCTCTATTCCCCTCAATGGTAGTAGACCACTCGGCATCTCTTCTGGAAAAACATCAGAAAACTCCTGCAATAAAGAAACACAACTAGAAGGAAGAATAGAAGTGTCAAGGTCAGTCAAAGAAAAATATGACTCCCCAAACCGAATCATCAAGATTGGTTTACCCTCACTAATTGCACTCCTGATCTCTCTTTCTCTCACAAAAAGTGTTTGTTTATTTCTTCCCTCACTCTTCTTTTCTCTCACCATTGGGCCATTTACTTGTTTACTCTTTTGTTTGGCCTCTTTTCCCTCTTTCTTTTCACTTTCTTTCTCTTTCTCCTCACTTCCCAAATTCTGCCCCTCTCTCTCCATAAGCTTCTTTTGGTCTAAATAGACCTCACTAGGTGTCAATGGAGTAAGAGTTACGCGCCTTCCTTCATGGGAGAATGAGAATCGGTTGCGGTAACCATCATGGTGCACTTTCCTATCGAACTGCCACGGCCTCCCAAGCAAAATATGGCCAGCTTGCATTGGAACCACATCACAAGTCACCTCATCCTTATATGGTCCAATTGGGAAAGAGACTACAACCTGCTTGTTCACCCTAACACTGCCCA
>CM047886.1:9678453-9731042 GCA_026212405.1 Petrea volubilis
GGTTTTTACCAAAATAATAAACCCTAATGAAGCCCTAAATAACATGCCTTAAATGGAAAGGAAACTTCCACAATTCTAGTGGCTTTATAATCAGCCAATCACACATATAAAGGAAAGGAAATTAGGGCTGTAAATTTGCCAAAATTAAAACAAGGAAAGTTCTCTATTTGCCCTTTAAATCATGCTGAAATTAATGATACGAATCTTGCCCCTTTAATTCATGCTTGAGAAAGGCCCATCACTAGCTTGAATTAAGTTGAGCAGCCCCAAGTTTTCATTTGAGTCCATCTTGCACTTTGGATCAGTCCATAAGTCTTGAATAAGTCCATTGAGTGCTTCTTTAAATTGCTTGGCTCGGGCTCTTGTAATTGGTCCAACGGGTACTTGTAACAGATCCTTAGATGTGGCATTCCGATTCTCATCATTCCCCTCCTCTTGAAAAGGATTTGTCCTCAAATCATCGCCTACATCAAAAGGAGATAAGTCAGAAACATTGAAAGTTGCACCAACATTATACTCATCTGGTAGGTCTAATTTGTAGGCATTGTCATTAGTGCGCTCAAGGACTTGGAACGGTCCATCCCCACGTGGTAAAAGCTTTGAACGTCGTTGAGCAGGAAACCTCTCCTTGCGCAAATGCAGCCAAACCCAGTCTCCGGGTTCAAAAACCAGCTTGTGTCGCCCTTTGTTGGCTTGCTTCGCATATTGCTTCCGTTCGTCGCTCAATATTGAGCCTTGCCTTTTCATGAATCTGTCTAACAAAATCAGCCTTTTTCTTTCCATCCATGTTATCATGTTCAGACAAAGGCAAAGGAGTTAAATCCAATGGAGTTAAAGGATTAAATCCATAAACAAGTTCAAACGGTGAAACTTAGCGGCAGAATGAATGGTTCTATTATATGCAAACTCAACATGTGGCAAACACTCCTCCCAAGTTTTGATGTTTTTCTTAATGATTGCCCTCAACAAGGTTGACAAAGTCCTATTTACTACCTCAGTTTGACCATCGGTTTGTGGGTGACAAGTAGTAGAAATAAAAGCTTAGTTCCCAACTTACACCACAAGGTCTTCCAAAAGTAACTCAAGAACTTGGCGTCCCTATCCGAAACAATTGTTCTAGGCATATCATGTAACCTTACCACTTCCCTAAAGAACAAGTCGGCAGTATGTGAGGCATCATCTGTTTTATGACACGGGATAAAATGTGCCATCTTAGAGAATCTATCCACAACCACAAAGATTGAATCCCTACCACGCTTTGTCCTAGGCAATCCTAACACAAAGTCCATTGAGATATCCACCCAAGGTTCACTAGGAATAGGCAGTGGCGTATATAATCCATTTGGTTGCACTCGAGATTTTGCCTGTTTACAAGTGACACACCTTCCACAGATTCTCTCAACATCCCTTTTCATGTGTGGCCAAAAGAAGTGTTCCTGCAAATGGCCAGTGTCTTTACAACTCCAAAATGCCCCATTAACCCTCCACTATGGGATTCCCTTACTAACAAGTCTCGCAATGAGCAATTAGGCACACATAGTTTATTCTCCCGAAACAAAAAGTCCTCATGCCTAAAGAACTTACCCGAAGCTTTCCCCTCACAGTTTCTATACTCTTCACAAAATCTTGGTCTAAAGGATGCAATTCCTTAATATGCTCAAAACCAAGTAATTTAGATTCAAGAGTAGAAATCAATGCATACCTGCGAGAAAGTGCATCGGAGACCACATTCTCTTTACCTTGTTTGTACCGAATGACATATGGAAATGTCTCAATGAACTCCACCATCGAGCATGTCGCCTGTTCAACTTTTGTTGACCCTTCAAGTGCTTCAGTGACTCATGATCAGTGTGAACCACGAACTCCTTGGGCCATAAGTAATGTTGCCATGTTTCCAAAGCTCGGACCAAAGCGTATAGCTCCTTGTCATAAGTTGGGTAGTTCAACATTGCACCACTTAGCTTCTCACTAAAGTACGCTATTGGCCTCCCTTCTTGCATAAGCACAGCGCCAATACCTATCCCTGAAGCATCACATTCAATTTCAAACGTCTTGTTAAAGTTAGGCAAAGATAATAAAGGAGCATTTGTCAACTTTTGCTTGAGAAGCTGAAGCGCCTTCTCTTGCTCTTCACCCCACTTAAAACCAATGTTCTTCTTTATTACTTCGGTGAGTGGTGCGGCCAAGGTGCTAAAATCTTTCACAAACCGCCGGTAGAAACTAGCAAGTCCATGAAAACTCTGTACATTGCCTACGTTTGTAGGAGTAGGCCACTCTTGGATTGCCCGGATCTTTTCTTCATCAACCTGTATTCCCTGTGCACTAATAACAACGCCCAAAAACACAAGTCGATCGGTGCAAAAAGTGCACTTTTTCAAGTTAGCAAACAACTTTTCTTTTCTAAGCACATCTAAGACAGACTTAACATGCGCAACATGGTCATCCAAGTTTTTGCTATAAATGAGGATCTCATCAAAGTAAACCACAACAACTCTACCTATGAAAGCACATAAAACATGGTTTATTAATCTCATAAATGTACTCGGCGCATTAGTTAAGCCAAAAGGCATCACTAACCACTCAAACAAACCATATTTTGTCTTAAAGGCAGTTTTCTATTCATCCCCCTCTTTCATGCAAATTTGATGATACGCACTCTTCAAATCAATTTTAGAAAACACGCAAGCCCCATGTAGTTCATCTAACATGTCATCTAAACGAGGGATGGGATGTCGATACTTTACCGTGATGTTGTTGATAGCTCGACAGTCAACGCACATTCTCCAACTTCCATCCTTCTTAGGCACAAGTAAGACTGGAACGGCACACGGGCTCATGCTTTCCCTCACGTACCCCTTATCCATCAACTCTTGTCCTGCCTCTGAAGCTCCTTTGTTTCCTCAGGATTGCTCCTATAGGCTGGTCGATTTGGCAGTACGGCACCGGGTACGAAGTCAATCTGATGTTCAATCCCTCTAATAGGTGGCAACCCCGATGGTGTTTCCACGGGAAAGAGATCATCATATTCCTGCAAAAGAGAAACAACAGAACTAGGCAAAGCAGAGTCAGTCTCGTTAGTGTTTAAAAATGCCTCTTTATACAAAAGTATAATCATTGGCTTATTTAGAAACATCGCTCTTTTGATTTCACTCGCTTTTGCATAGAAATTGAGTTTTCCCTCTATTTTTCTCTCATTGGTCGAATCTACCCTCTTTTTTTCTCCCTCTATTTTCTCGACCCTTTTCTCTCTTTCTTCTCTCAAATTTTCACTCATTTTCTTTTTCTCTTTCTCATCACTCTTATTTTTCTCACTCTCATTCTTTTGTTTGCTCTCTTGTACAGCACTCTTTTTTTGTTCGCCCTCTTGCTGCAACCTCACTTGATCTTCATACACCTGTCTTGGTGTCATCGGAACTAAAGTGACTACTGTTCTTTGTTTGAACTCGAATGAGTATTTGTTGGTAAACCTATCATGTTTGACTCGTCGATCGAACTGCCATGGTCGTCCTAACAACAAATGCCCTGCTTGCATTGGAACGACATCACACAAAACCTCATCTTCACACTTTCCAATGCGAAAAGACACTAACACCTGTCGGTTTACCCTTACTTCGCCACTGTCATTGAGCCATTGTAACTTGTATGGTCTGGGATGCTTAATCAATGGTAGCCCTAGCTTTTCAACCATAGTACTGCTAGCAACATTAGTACAACTATCTCCATCAATGATCACGCTACATACCTTGTTTTGGACGTGGCATCTAGTGTGAAAGATGTTTTCACGCTGCTCTTCTTTATCTTCCTTAACTTGAACACTTAAAGCTCGTCTTGCTACCAACAACTCGCCTTGGGCCGCATATTCCTCATCATCCGTATCCTCCAATGGTGGCATAGACTCGGTGTCGGAGCCCTCACTGTCAGTGACAATCTCTCCATTGTCTCGTATTATCATGACTCGCTTGTTCGGGCATTGACTAGCGACATGACCCCTGCCTTGGCATCTGAAACATTTAATGTCACGATTCCTAGAGGTAGAAGTGTCGGATTTACCTTGTGAGTTGTTACTAGTGGACTCGGGCTTATGCTCGATCTTGGGCTTGGGAGCAGAAGAAGTTTGCGGCTTGTCTTCCCTTTTGGTGTAACTTGGCTTCCAAGAGGTGGAACCCAAAGTATGAGCTGCTCGTCCTCCTCTCTTGAGTTGTTGCTCCACCTTGATGGCCATGTGCACCATATCCTCTAACTCAACATAGTGCTGCATCTCTACTTTATCATGGATCTCCCGGTTCAACCCATGCAAAAACCTAGCCATCGTAGCCTCTCGATCCTCCTCTATATTAGCCCGGATCATGATAATCTCCATTTCCTTGTAATAATCCTCTACACTCCGATTTCCTTGCCTAAGTCCCTGCAACCGTTTGTATAACTCCTGGTAGTAATGGCTTGGCACAAACCTCCTCCTCATCAATGTCTTCATTTCCTCCCAAGTAATCACTGGTCTCTCTCCATTTCTCCTCCTACTAATCATTAGTTGGTCCCACCAAACTATGGCGTAATCAGAGAATTCAATGGCTGCCAACTTCACCTTCTTAGCTTCGGAGTAATTATGGCAGTCGAATACAAACTCCACTTTCTTCTCCCATTCAAGATAAGCTTCATGATCGGATCTACCCTGGAATGATGGAATCTTCATTTTGATACTCCCCAAATTGTTATCCTCCCGATTCCTACCTTCCCTAGCCCGACCTCCATGTCTCCTATAACTCGCCACCGAATCCCTATCATCCTCCCCATCAGAACCTAACCCATAGTTCCTGTCTTCATCATCCCTTTCCCTCCTAGGTTGAACTCTCTCTCTTCTATGCATATTAGGACCATGAGGTGGCTGCCTATTTCGCACATTTTCCAATTGGTCGAGTCGTTCTTGCGTCTCCTCATATTGCATCCTCACCGTCCGGGTCAACTCTCCAATCATGGCCTCTAAATGCAGCCTCCAGTCTACTCTTTGTTCTTAGTCACGACTTTGTTGAGACATGTTTTTCCTGCAAAAAAGTGTTACAAATAGAAAAAGGACCTCACAAATTTTTCACTCCCTCACGTGTTTCACTCAAATTTATTTCACCCAACACTCGTGTTTGTCACTCAAATTTGGCTTTTTCAACACTCTAATGCTCTAATCACTCCTGCCTTTTTCCACTCGAAATAATTCTCTTTTGATTCTCTTCAAAACTAATCAAACAAGATCAAGATGTTCAAGTAGCAATCCACTCACGTTCTTACCAGCCGGATTGTGATGTTGGGATCACCAAAAGTGTGAATGAGTTTAGTACAAGAACTGGCTAAAATATCAATGGGTGATTTGGCAATATTTTGTGCCCGCAAAAATTGTCTTTCACGCACAGGTATAATCAAGGCTAATGAACAAGATATCAAAGCCTCCTCCAACAATCCTTTTTTTCTTTTCTTTTTTTTTTTGTTTTTTTTTCTCTTTTTTTTTTGTTGTTTTTCTGGAAATAACAAACTAAGTTTCAATCACAACTGAAACCTATTACAATGAATGACTGAACTGAAATTTAAAATTGAAGACGTAAATTGTCTCCAACAACACCCCACACGAATTTGACTCAAAACCTAAAATTTAGGACAGTACACAAAGCCTACGAACAGCAATCAAAATTTAAAACTAGATCTAGGATAATACACGAAAGTAAAGATAGGCAAAACCTGGACAAAAAGCCTTGGCTCTGATACCAAATGATGCGAACCTCGCCAGCCACGCTAAAGCAACGAGACCCGACAACAATATTGGACCCTAGGACAGCTCTTCGCTCAGGTTTCGAGAGTGGGGGAAAATCGCAGCCCAATACCTCACACAAAACACGAACCTTGGAAAGGAATCCTCAACCCAATATTTTAGTGGAAGCACGAACCTTGGTGTGTCGTAGACGCCACCAACGGTGATGGAAATCCGTTGGATAAGTCGGTGTTTGAACGCCACAGGAACAAAGTCTTGATAAGTTCGACAGTTCGTAAAGAACCAAAGAGAAAACTCTCAATTTTGATAAAACGTATGCTGAATTTTACATTGCGGCCGCAGCCTTAATATAGGCTGAAATACAAAAACGTTTTTTTTGGTTTTTACCAAAAATAATAAACCCTAATGAAGCCCTAAATAACATGCCTTAAATGGAAAAGGAAACTTCCACAATTCTAGTGGCTTTATAATCAGCCAATCACACATATAAAGGAAAGGAAATTAGGGCTGTAAATTTGCCAAAATTAAAACAAGGAAAGTTCTCTATTTGCCCTTTAAATCACGCTGAAATTAATGATACGAATCTTGCCCCTTTAATTCATGCTTGAGAAAGGCCCATCACTAGCTTGAATTAAGTTGAGCAGCCCCAAGTTTTCATTTGAGTCCATCTTGCACTTTGGATCAGTCCATAAGTCTTGAATAAGTCCATTGAGTGCTTCTTTAAATTGCTTGGCTCGGGCTCTTGTAAATGGTCCAACGGGTACTTGTAACAGATCCTTAGATGTGGCATTCCGATTCTCATCACAGTGAGGGTAAAGAAGAGGAGCAAGAAGTTGTGGTAGCACCTGAGGTTAGATCTTCTTTTGTTGCCAAGCGTGTGTTGAGTATGCAGTTGCAAGAGGAGAGCTTAGAACAGAGGGAAAACATCTTTCACAGGTGCTTGGTGGGAGGCAAGGTTTGCACACTTATAATTGACAGTGGAAGTTGTACAAATGTGGCAAGCCTTAGTATGGTAAGTAAATTGGGGTTAAAGTGTGAGAAACACCCTAGACCATACAAGCTTCAATGGTTTAATGACATGGGCAGTGTTAGGGTGAACAAGCAGGTTGTAGTTTCGTTCTCAAGTGGACCATATAAGGATGAGGTGACTTGTGATGTGGTTCCAATGCAAGCTGGCCATATTTTGCTTGGGAGGCCGTGGCAGTTTGATAGGAAAGTGCACCATGATGGTTACCTCAATGGATTCTCATTCTCCCATGAAGGAAGGCGTGTAACTCTTACTCCATTGACACCTAGTGAGGTCTATTTAGACCAAAAGAAGCTTATGGAGAGAGAGGGGCAGAATTTGGGAAATGAGGAGAAAGAGAAAGAAAGTGAAAAGAAAGAGGGAAAAGAGGCCAAACAAAAGAGTAAACAAGTAAATGGCCCAGTGGTGAGAAAAAAGAAGAGTGAGGGAAGAAATAAACAAATACTTTTTGTGAGAGAAAAAGAGATCAGGAGTGCAATTAGTGAGGGTAAACCGATCTTGATGATTCGGTTTAGAGAGTCATATTTTTCTTTGACTGACCTTGACACTTCTATTCTTCCTTCTAGTTTTGTTTCTTTATTGCAGGAGTTTTCTGATGTTTTTCCAGAAGAGATGCCGAGTGGTCTACCACCATTGAGGGGAATAGAGCATCAGATAGACTTCCTTCCTGGAGCCGCAATCCCAAACCGGCCAGCATATAGGAGCAACCCCATGGAGACTAAGGAGTTGCAAAGACAAGTTGATGAGTTGTTGGAGAAAGGATTTGTGAAGGAGAGTATGAGCCCATGTGCAGTTCCAGTCCTTTTGGTACCTAAGAAGAATGGGACATGGAGGATGTGTGCTGATTGCAGAGCAGTCAACAAAATCACTGTAAAGTATCGACTTCCCATTCCTAAGCTAGATGACATGTTAGATGAACTACATGGTGCTAAATATTTCTCTAAAATTGATCTAATGAGTGGGTATCATCGAAAGACTGATGATGCAACTAACATAGCTGATTTGTTCTTTAGAGAGGTGGTGCGTTTACATGGGATGCCACGCACCATTGTTTCCGATAGGGATACTAAGTTCCTTTCACATTTTTGGCGTATTTTGTGGGGTAAATTGGGAACTAAATTGCTTTATTCTACTACTTTCCATCCACAAACAGATGGACAAACTGAGGTTGTGAATAGGACTTTGGGAACCTTATTGCGTGCAACAGTTGGTAAGAATTTAAAATTTTGGGAAGATTGTTTGCCATTTATTGAGTTTGCATATAATAGGAGCATTCATTCTTCTATTGGGTTTTCACCTTTTGAGATTGTATATGGCTTTAACCCTTTGACTGTGCTAGATTTATGTCCTTTGCCTGTAACTGAGCTTGTGAGTTTAGATGGACAAAAGAAGGCAGATTTGGTGAAGTCATTACATGAGAAAGCACGCATCAACATTGATGAGAATCGGAATGCCACATCTAAGGATCTGTTACAAGTACCCGTTGGACCAATTACAAGAGCCCGAGCCAAGAAATTTAAAGAAGCACTCAATGGACTTATTCAAGACTTATGGACTGATCCAAAGTGCAAGATGGACTCAAATGAAAACTTGGGGCTGCTCAACTTAATTCAAGCTAGTGATGGGCCTTTCTCAAGCATGAATTAAAGGGGCAAGATTCGTATCATTAATTTCAGCATGATTTAAAGGGCAAATAGAGAACTTTCCTTGTTTTAATTTTGGAAAATTTACAGCCCTAATTTTCCTTTCCTTTATATGTGTGATTGGCTGATTATAAAGCCACTAGAATTGTGGAAGTTTCCTTTTCCATTTAAGGCATCTTATTTAGGGCTTCATTAGGGTTTATTATTTTTGGTAAAAACCAATAAAACGTTTTTGAATGTCAGCCTATATTAAGGCTGCGGCTGCAATGTAAAATTCAGCATACGTTTTTATCAAAATTGAGAGTTTTCTCTTTGGTTCTTTACGAACTGTCGAACTTATCCAGACTTTGTTCTTGGGCATTCTCAAACACCGACTTATCCAACGGATTTTCCATCACCGTTGGTGGCGTCTACGACACACCAAGGTTCGTGCTTCCACTAAAACATTGGGTTGAAGATTCCTTTCCAAGGTTCGTGTTTTGTGTGAGGTATTGGGTTGCGGTTTTCCCCCTCTCGAAACCTGAGCGAAGAGCTGTCCTAGGGTCCAATATTGTTGTCGGGTCTCGTTGCTTTAGCGTGGCTGGCGAGGTTCGCATCACACTGTCACCACAAGATTCTAAATAGGGCATCTCTTCCTTGCCTTCAGATTCTGAATATACATAACCATTTCGAACCACTATGACTCTCTTATTGGGACATTGAGAGGTGATATGACCCTTGCCCGAGTACTTGAAGCACTTGATGTCCCTACTAGGAGTAGTTGAGCTAGAACCCGTTGAATTGGAGCTTGAATTAGAGTCTTTAGCCTTGAGGCCCGAATCTGCCCCTTTTGGTTTAGGGTTTTGAAACTCCTTTTTCTCCTCCTTTGTAGGCCATTTAGAACCCCAAGAGTTGTTGGTGTTGCTTGCAAACTTGTTGGAGCTCTTGGTCTTCTTCTACTTCTCTATCTTCATGGCCATGTTAAGCATGTCTTCCATAGATTCATACTTGTAGAGCTCAATCACATCAGCTATTTCCTTGTTCAAACCACTCAAAAATCTAGCCATGGTTACCTCCTCATCTTCTGTAATGTTAGCTCTAACCATGCACATCTCCATGTCTTTGTGGTAATCTTCAACTGACTTAGCCCCTTGCACAAGCCTGTGCAATTTCTGATGTAGCTCTATAAAATAGTGGGAAGGCACAAAACGTTTCCTCATTGCCTCCTTCATGTCGTCCCAATTGCTAATGGGGCGTCTCCCCACTTTTCTTCTACTCAAGTTGAGTTGATCCCACAAAAATAGAGCATAATCAGTGAACTCAACTGCTGCAATCTTCACCTTTTTCTCTTCTGAATATCTATTGCACTCAAAGATCATCTCAACCTTTCTTTCCCACTCTAAGTATTCTTCTGCATTGTTTCGGCCTTTGAAAGGTGGAATCTTGAGCTTGATGTTGCCCAATTTCCCATCTACCTTGTCAACTGCCACTTCGTCCTCCTCCTCTTCATAGGCTGGATATCTAGTACTTCGGCCGCCAAACCTTCCCCCACCTCTTCCACGCTCAAGTCTACCTCCCCTCCAATTGGGAGTCGCATCAGGCCTCTCATCTTCATCATCAAACTCATCTTGCAAATTTCGATGGGTATGAACAAATGGTGTATGCCCTCCCTTTGTTGTAGTTGCTTGATGAGATTGAGAACTCCTTCCCTTCAACTCTTGGTCATGTCTCTCCAACTTGTCATTCCTGGCCTCTAGAGTTTTGCTCAAATGAAGAAATTGTCCTTTAAATGCTTCTAGAATGAATTGCATTTGAGGGTCATCAACCTTGAAAGTCCCTCCATCTCCTTCTTTAGATGAGCTAGACATTGCTGCAAATCAAAATAAAGAACACTATAGGCAGATTGTTAGTCACTCACTCACTCCCTCACGTGTTTCTCTCTTTAAAACGTGGGCTTTTCTCTCCCAAAGGTGTAGGGTCGCACTCCAGCCTTTTACCACTCCACGCGTCTCAATTGCACTTCAGAATCCAACAAATGCCACAAGATAACAAGAAGAGTTTGGAAGGCAAGGATAAAACCTAACAAGGAGAATTAAGCAAGAACAAAAGCTAGAAAGAAGACTTAAAACAAACGGAACAGTAGTGCAAGAACAAGACCATCAAAACGGTAGCTCAAAACAAGAAATTAAATAACTAGAATCACAAAGAGACAATTCCGGTCAAAAATAGACAAGGCGAACGAAATAAGAACCTAAGTTATTTCTACCCCAGCAAAACAAGCAAACTAGAATACCAAAAATTCAGAATTTTTTTTTTCAATAAGGAAGTCAATGGTAGCCGAATCACCAATAGTGCCAATTTAATTGATTTGTTAAGTACCAAACAAGCACAAGTGTGTGTGAAGGTGTAATTGGGCTGCCAAGAAGTGAAAACTAAGAGATTAAATGAAAACAGCCCCTTTACAATGAAACACACGAAAATTATAGTAAGGAAAATGTCAAGAGACTTTTGTGTGGTCCTTGTTCACATGCAATCAGATTTGTGCACATCCTATTTCCCCCAAATAAGGCATGAAAAGGGGAGTTGGTCAATGAAATAGTTGTAGTCAAATGCAATTCCACCAATTAAGGCTAGAAAAGTGGAGTCTTTCAAGGAATTGAAGCAAAGGCAGAATTTTAATTCAAGAACAACACTAACACAAAATTTCAGAATTTCACTACTCAATCAAGATCAAATTCGAATTTCTTTTTTTTTCGTTTTTTTTTTCTTTTTTTTTTTGTTCTTTTTTTTTATAGGTTTAGAATCTCAATTGATAGAAATGAAAAGATGAATCAAGAAGACACAAATTCGGATCAAGAATGATGTTTTAGGGTCAAGAATCAAGCAAGAACAATCAAGAACAATCAAGATAACACAATCATGCAAATTCAGCAACAATAACAATCAAAAAAAAAAAATGGCACCACGCACAAAAGTATTCAAGGAATTTAGAAAACTCAAACCTAGAATCAAAGATAAATGAGAATTTATCTAGCCAAAGTTCTAATACCAAATAATACGACAACCCTAATCAAAAACATGTACTCATGAGAAGATTATGGCAATTCGGCATAAAGCAAAGAACAAGATAGATTCTACCCTTTAAACCCACAATCCCCTTGTACTCAAGAAGAAGATTTAAAAGGATTTAATCAAGAAAAGATCAACACTTACAAGTACTCTTGAAGCATAAATCAGATTCTTGTTGCAATGGAGATTGTAGAACTCACAATTCCTATGCTAGGGTTCATACACATGAAGAACAAGATACTCACGTCTTTTTGTCTACCTCAATGAATAAAATCTGATTTCCAAAGGTTTAAAGAAGGTATTTATACCCTAGACAAAGCCAAACCCTTAAACTAAGCCAATTAGGCCTAATCCCCTAAGGAATGGGCTTTAAGTGAAGCCCAATGTGCCATCCTTACAAGGACTTATTAAAGTCTATCAAGTCATGCGTTTAAAATCCAAATACAAGCTATTAGAAATAATTTAAGCTCAATTAAACAAGGCTAGGCAGCCCCTTCATCAATAGAACACGCCTCAAGCATATGGAGTAGCTTAGGTGTGCCTTCAAGCCCAATTGTGCACTTAGTGAATTCATGCTCTTGCAACTCAAGTGTGACTTACTCTTGTACATATGAGTTCATGGCTGTCCCAAAGGCCTTAGCCCGTGCCCTTGTGATTGACCCACTTGGAAGAGCCAATGAATCCTTCTTGTTGCCTCTTGCTTCGATCTTGACACCATTGGAGCTCCCTTGATCCGCATCAGTCTGAAATTTGCCCATTCCTCCACCCTGTGGTTTTGGGCTTTGGCGGGGGACCCACTAGGTCCGGCGTCCCCTCTAGTGGGTCCCTGTGATTTCTTCTTCTACCTTGGGCTGACCCTCTCTTGCGCGTTGCCCGGTGCCTCCCCTCTGAGGCCCCCATTCTGCAACGGCCCGGCTTGGGTCGTCTCGGTGGTCTCTGCGGCGTGGCTCACCCTGGCACCCGAAACTGGCTGGGAGGGAAGGCGGACCTCCCCCTCTGCCGCCAAGTCCTCATGCATCGGATCTGAGTCGTCCAGTATCTCTTTCTCAGACCCATTGTGGCTAGGGTTTCTGGGTTGGAAATGTTAAAAAGGAGTAAGAGAAAAAAGAGTTCACCTGGAGATGATGAACGGTTGAAAACGACGACAATGGCGTTCTTTAAAAGTCTTGCCTTCAATGCCCGTACGAATGCTTTGGGTGAGTGTGAAAGGGAAAATCAACTTGGGGCGAAACCCTCAACTATTTATAAGGGATTCGGGAAACACCACCAACTATTATGACGCCTCAACTACTATGGCAATAAAGCTTGCAGCAAGTATGACCAAACACGCCTCCTGCCATCATAACCTTTCGGCCGCCAGAAATTAATGGGCAGGGGTGCGCCACGTCTCCCAAGCGGGCGCATGGGCCATCAGAGTTGGAAAAGTGCGACTTTTCATGCCCAGTTAGCGTTTCAAATTCAAAAAACGAAAGGACACCCGACACCCCGCCACACAAATCACTCTTGAAAGCGGACGTCCTTATCACAATCAAGAGTGGGGGGACTAATGATAAGCCAGACGCCACCTCATCACGCCGCATTAGCAGGTGCCCTCAGACGGCCTAAGTGGGAAGTTGAAGCCCTCGATATGATGGACTGTCCTCGAGGGAGCTCTTAAGCTGGCAGCTCTTGAAATGGCCTCAAGGCACAAGTACGCTACACGAGGGACCCTCAAAACAATCCATGGCCTCAAAAAACGTCCAGCCCTATTCTAAGGGCATAAGGAGCTTGTTGGCGTAAGAGGCCTTCGCGCGTCTCCGTGTCGAGGACGAAATCCCATACTTGGCCATCGTATAGCTTGATGCCTAACAAGGATGAATCCAGCTGGCGACCAATGGCAGGTCCTACATACCCCAGCCCATCCCATCAGTGTTCAACGCCTTGAATGCCAAATCATAAATGCAATCCTTGGTTATAAATGTTGAAGATACACATTAAATGCCAATAAGCGCCCCCCATTAATGAGAGGTGAGAGCAGCCGCCAATAGGAATCACCATGGGGACAAAAAGCACATGTTGGTACGGCTGATGTTAGGAAATTGACCGGCTCTGAACAACCATGTCACATCTGGGTGCCTCACTCTCACATATATACCAAATCGGCTCTCCACCCAAAGGTAAGGGAAATCATAAGATTCTCACTCTCATTCTTGATAAGCAAGAGAACTTTTCATTCATTATTCATTATCTTCTCCAAACACTGGCTTGAGCGTCGGAGAGCCTACGCCGGGGCAAAACCGACTAGTCTCACGTGCGTTCCTCCTCTTTGACAGGTGGGCCAGCAGCATTATCACCAAGAGCTCTTCAAACCCCGATACATGGTCGCACCAAAAATCGACCGCATCACTATATATTTGAACAATTATTATGTTTTGATTTCAACACATATATATGCACACATACACGAGAATGTATATATATATATATATACATATACACACACACTATATAATCAATTTGAATTCACACATTTAGATATATATAGATGCACATGAACACATGTATATATTTATATAATTATACTTTAGATAGATATTTATGTACCTATATGTATATGTACGAAAATATATGCATATATTTATGTATTAACTAAATGATATCTTAGATATTTTCCTACAAATGTCTTCCTACATTTATT
The DNA here is from genome assembly GCA_026212405.1 of Petrea volubilis. Lineage (NCBI taxonomy): Eukaryota > Viridiplantae > Streptophyta > Magnoliopsida > Lamiales > Verbenaceae > Petrea > Petrea volubilis. The sequence goes on from CM047886.1 coordinate 9,692,601, forward strand.
TGGTGAATCTAGCAAATCTTATACTTGGAGCATTCTTATGAATTTAGGGTTTGAATCATCATTTTAGGCCAACACTTCAACACTATTAGTTTAGTGAATAAGATGATTGCATTTAATGAAAATATCCTAATTAGATCATGCATTAATTATGGAAAAAAGACCTTATTGTACAATAATTTTTGTGTCTTGATCACAACTAATACGAGGGGCCTAATCAAAAACATGTACTCATGAGAAGATTATGGCAATTCGGCATAAAGCAAAGAACAAGATAGATTCTACCCTTTAAACCCGCAACCCTCTTGTACTCAAGAAGAAGACTTAAAAGGATTTAATCAAGAAAAGATCAACACTTACAAGTACTCTTGAAGAATAAATCAGATTCTTGTTGCAATGGAGATTGTAGAGCTCACAATTCCTATGCTAGGGTTCATGAACAAGTTTTCATGAAGAACATGAAACTCACGTTTTTTACTCTTATTCAATCAAAGAAATCTGATTTCCAAAGGTTTAAAGAAGGTATTTATACCTTAGACAAAGCCTAACCCTAAACTAAACCCATTAGTCCAAATCCTATAAGGATTAGGCTTTAAGTGAAGCCCAAATAATCAAAGCCTATTAAGTCATGTGTTTAAAAATCCAAACACAAGCTATTACAAATAATTAAAGCCCAAATAATCTTAACCCCAATTAAACAGCCCCTTCATCCATAGAACACGCCTCAAGCATATGGAGTAGCTTAGGTGTGCCTTCAAGCCAAATTGCACACTTAGTGAATCCATGCTCTTGCAACTCAAGTGTAACTTGGTCTTGTACATATGAGTTCATGGCTGTCCCAAAAACCTTAGCCCGTGCCCTTGTGATTGGCCCACTAGGAAGAGCCAATGGATCCTTCTTGTTGCCTCTTGCTTCGGCCTTGACACAATTGGAGCTCCCTTGATCCGCATCATTCCATCCTTCCTCAAAAAGATTTGTCCTCAAATCTGAATCCACATCAAAAGGAGAAAGATCAGAAACATTAAATGTTGCAGAAATGCCATACTCACCTGGTAGATCAATCTTGTAGGCATTGTCGTTAATGCGCTCCAAAACTTGGAATGGGCCATCACCACGTGCATCCAACTTGCTTTTCCTTTGGTTTGGGAATCTCTCCTTTCTAAAGTGAACCCAAACCCAATCACCCAGTGCAAAGACAATCCGCCTCCTTCCTTTATTTGCCTTGTCAGCATAAAGACGGTTCTTCTTCTCAATGTTGGTGCGGGCTTTCTCATGTAATGACTTCACCAAATCTACCTTCTTTTGTCCATGTAAACTTACAAGCTCAGTTAAAGGCAAAGGACATAAATCCAGCACAGTTAAAGGGTTAAAGCCATATACAATCTCAAAAGGTGAAAAGCCGGTAGAAGAATGAATGCTCCTATTATATGCAAACTCAATAAATGGCAAACAATCTTCCCAAGATTTTAAATTCTTACCAACAATTGCACGCAATAAGGTTCCCAAAGTCCTATTCACAACCTCAGTTTGTCCATCTGTTTGTGGATGGCAAGTAGTAGAATAAAGCAATTTAGTTCCCAATTTACCCCACAAAACACGCCAAAAATGTGAAAGGAACTTAGTATCCCTATCGGAAACAATGGTGCGTGGCACCCCATGTAAACGCACCACCTCTCTAAAGAACAAATCAGCTATGTTAGTTGCATCATCAGTCTTATGACATGCAATAAAGTGTGCCATCTTGCTAAACCTATCAACAACAACATATATAGAATCTCTCCCACGCCTAGTCCTAGGCAATCCAAGCACAAAATCCATGGAAATATCAGTCCAAGGCGAACTAGGCACAGGTAAAGGCATATAAAGACCATGTGGCATAGACTTAGACTTGGCCTGTTTACATGCAATACATGAAGAGCAAACTTTCTCAACATCTTTTCTCATATGTGGCTAATAAAAATGCTCATTCAACATGTCATAAGTCTTATGCACACCAAAATGCCCCATTAGACCCCCACAATGTGATTCCAACACTAGCAGGTTGCGCATAGAACATTTAGGTAGACAAAGTTTATTTCCCCTAAACAAAAAGCCATCATGTCTATAAAACTTGTCAAATGCTCCATGTTCACAAGCAACATAAACATTCCCAAAATCAGAATCATTCACATATAATTCTTTGATATGCTCAAAACCCAACAACTTAGAACTAAGAGTAGAGATCAAGGCATACCTTCGGGATAATGCATCTGCCACGACATTCTCTTTCCCGTGCTTATATTGAATCACATACGGAAACTGCTCTATAAATTCAACCCACTTACCATGTCTCTTGTTAAGCTTACCTTGCCCTTTTAAATGCTTCAATGATTCATGATCCGTGTGAATTACAAATTCCTTGGGCATCAAATAGTGCTGCCACGCGTCCAAGGCTCTAACAAGGGCATAAAGCTCTTTGTCATATGTAGAGTAGTTGATTTGAGCTCCGTTCAACTTTTCACTAAAGTATGCTATTGGTTTCTTCTCTTGCATCAAAACAGCCCCAATACCTACACCAGAAGCATCACATTCAATCTCAAAAGTTTTATCAAAGTTAGGCAAAACAAGAATAGGAGCTGAACACAATTTATTCTTTAAAGTATCAAACGCTTTCTGTTGGGCTTCTCCCCACTTGAACCCAACTTCTTTCTTCACTATCTCTGTGAGAGGCGCAGCTATGGTAGAAAAGTCCTTCACAAACCGCCTGTAGAACCCAGCTAAACCGTGAAAGCTTCTTACCTCAGATATAGTTTTAGGCGTGGGTCATTCCTTTATGGCCTTGACTTTTTCTTCATCCACTTCAATACCTTGCGAACTCACAATAAAACCAAGAAATACAAGTCTATCTATGCAAAATGTGCACTTTTTAAGCTTAGCATACAATTGTTCTTGTCTCAAAACTTGTAAAACTAGCCTAACATGCTCAATGTGGTCATCAATAGACTTGCTGTAGATAAGGATATCATCAAAATACACAACTACAAATTTCCCTAAGTAGGCACGCAAAACATGGTTCATTAACCTCATAAATGTGCTAGGTGCATTAGTTAGCCCAAAAGGCATAACCATCCATTCATACAAGCCATACTTAGTTTTAAATGCAGCTTTCCATTCATCCCCAGGTTTCATTCTAATTTGATGATACCCACTCATTAGATCAATTTTAGAGAAATATTTAGCACCATGTAGTTCATCTAACATGTCATCTAACCTAGGAATGGGATGTCAATACTTTACAGTAATTTTGTTGACTGCTCTGCAATCAACACACATCCTCCATGTCCCATCCTTCTTAGGTACCAAAAGGACTGGAACTGCACATGGGCTCATACTCTCCCTCACAAATCCCTTCTCCAGTAGCTCATCAACTTGTCTTTGCAACTCCTTAGTCTCCATGGGGTTGCTCCTATATGCTGGACGGTTTGGGATTGTTGCTCCAGGAAGGAAGTCTATCTGATGCTCTATTCCCCTCAATGGTGGTAGACCACTTGGCATCTCTTCTGGAAAAACATCAGAAAACTCCTGCAATAAAGAAACAAAACTAGAAGGGAGAATAGAAGTGTCAAAGTCAGTCAAAGAAAAATAAGACTCTTTAAACCGAATCATCAAGATCGGTTTACCCTCACTAATTGCACCCCTGATCTCTCTTTCTCTCACAAAAAGTGTTTGTTTATTTCTTCCCTCACTCTTCTTTTCTCTCACCACTGGGCCATTTACTTGTTTACTCTTTTGTTTGGCCTCTTTTCCCTCGTTTTTTTTTTCACTTTCTTTCTCTTTCTCCTCACCTCCCAAATTCTGCCCCTCTCTCTCCATAAGCTTCTTTTGGTCTAAATAGACCTCACTAGGTGTCAATGGAGTAAGAGTTACGCGCCTTCCTTCATGGGAGAATGAGAATCGGTTGAGGTAACCATCATGGTGCACTTTCCTATCGAACTGCCACGGCCTCCCAAGCAAAATATGGCCAGCTTGCATTGGAACCACATCACAAGTCACCTCATCCTTATATGGTCCAATTGAGAAAGAGACTACAACCTGCTTGTTCACCCTAACACTGCCCATGTCATTAAACCATTGAAGCTTGTATGGCCTAGGGTGTTTCTCACATTTTAACCCCAATTTACTCACCATACTAAGGCTTGCCACATTTGTACAACTTCCACTGTCAATTATAAGTGTGCAAACCTTGCCTCCCACCAAGCACCTTGTGTGAAAAATGTTTTCCCTCTGTTCTAAGCTCTCCTCTTGCAACTGCATACTCAACACACGCCTGGCAACCAAAGAAGATCCAACCTCAGGTGCTACCACAACTTGTTGCTCCTCTTCTTCACCCTCACTGTCACCACAATATTCTAAGTAGGGCATCTCTTCCTCGCCTTCAGATTCTGAATATACATAACCATTCCGAACCACTATGACTCTCTTATTGGGACATTGAGAGGCGATATGACCCTTGCCCAAGCACTTGAAGCACTTGATGTCCCTACTAGGTGTAGTTGAGCTAGAACCTCTTGAATTGGAGCCTGAATTGGAGTCTTTAGCCTTGAGGCCCGAATCTGCCCCGTTTGATTTAGGGTTTTGAAACTCCTTTTTCTCCTCCTTTGTAGGCCATTTAGAACCCCAAGAGTTGCTGGTGTTGCTTGCAAACTTGTTGGAGCTCTTGCTCTTCTTCTGCTTCTCTATCTTCATGGCCATGTTAAGCATGTCTTCCATAGAATCATACTTGTAGAGCTCAATCACATCAGCTATTTCCTTGTTCAAACCACTCAAAAACCGAGCCATGGTTACCTCCTCATCTTCTACAATGTTAGCTCTAACCATGCACATCTCCATATCTTTGTGGTAGTCTTCAACTGACTTAGCCCCTTGCACCAGCCTGTGCAATTTCTGATGTAACTCTCTAAAATAGTGGGAAGGTACAAAACGCTTCCTCATTGCCTCCTTCATGTCATCCCAATTGCTAATGGGGCGTCTCCCCACCTTTCTTCTACTCAAGTTGAGTTGATCCCACCAAAATAGAGCATAATCAGTGAACTCAACTGCAGCAATCTTCACCTTCTTCTCTTCTGAATATCTATTGCACTCAAAGATCATCTCAACCTTTCTTTCCCACTCCAAGTATTCTTCTGCATTGTTTCGGCCTTTGAAAGGTGGAACTTTGAGCTTGATGTTGCCCAAATTCCCATCTACCTTGTCAACTGCCACTTCGTCTTCCTCTTCTTCATAGGCTGGATTTCTAGTACTTCGGCCTCCAAACCTTCCCTTACCTCTTCCACGCTCAAGTCTGCCTTGCCTCCAATTGTAAGTCTCACTAGGCCACTCATCTTCATTATCAAACTCATCTTGCAAATTTTTGTTGGTATGAGCAAATGGTGTATGCCCTCTCTTTGTTGTAGTTGCTTGATGAGATTGAGAACTTCTTCCCTTCAACTCTTGGTCATGTCTCTCCAACTTGTCATTCATGGCCTCAAGAGTCTTGTTCAAATGAAGAAACTGCCCTTTAAATGCTTCTAGAATGAATTGCATTTGAGGGTCGTCAACCTTGAAAGCCCGTTCATCTCCTTCTTTAGATGAACTAGACATTGCTGTAAAACAAAAGATCGAACGCTATAGGCAGATTGTTAGTCACTCACTCCCTTACGTGTTTCTCTCTTTAAAACTTGGCTTTTCTCTCCCAAAAGGTGTAGGGTCTCACTCCAGCCTTTTACCACTCCTCCACGCGTCTCAATTGCACTTCAGAATCCAACAAATGCCACAAGAAAACAAGAAGAGTTTGGAAGACAAGAATAAAACCTAACAAGGAAAATTAAGCAAGAACAAAAACTAGAAAGAAGACTTAAAACAAACGAAACGGTAGTGCAAGAACAAGGCAATGCACCACTTGATAATATCAATCTAGAGTGTAGACACAAGCAATTAACACCCTAGTAATGTCAAAGAGGCAAAAAGGTAGCTCAAAACAAGAAATTAAATAACTAGAATCAAAAAGAGACAATTCTGGTCACAAGAGACAAAGCGAACTAAATAAGAACCTAAGTTATTTCTACCCCAACAAAGGAAGCAAACAAGAATACCAAAATCAGAATTTTCAATAAGGAAGTCAACGGTAGCCGAATCACCAGTAGTGCCAATTTAATTGATTGTTAAGTACTAAACAAGCACAAGTGTGTGTGAGAGTGTAATAGGGCTGCCAAGAAGGGAAAACTAAAAGATTAATGAATTCAGCCCCTTTACAAGGAAAGACACGAATTTTGATTGCAAGAAAATGTCAAGAGAATTTGGTGTGATTCTTGTTCTCATGCAATCAAATTTGTGCACATGCTATTTCTCCCAAATAAGGCATGACAAGTGGAGTTGCTCAATGAATTAGTTGTAGTCACATGCAATTCCACCAAATAAGGCTTGAAAAGTGGAGTCTTTCAAGGAATTGAAGCAAAGGCAGAATTTTAATTCAAGAACGACACTAACGCAAAATTTCAGAATTTCACTACTCAATCAAGATCAATTTCGAATTTCCTTTTCTTTTTTTTTTCTTTTTTTTTTCCCTTTTTTTCTTCGTTTTTTTTTTTCCTCCTTTTTTTTTTTTTTATAAGATCAGAATCTCAATTGATAGTTTCAATGGTGAACAATCCAATGGGACAAGACAAATTATCAAGATCCTCAATCTTGGTTTCAAGAAAGCGTTTCTTGAAAATTCTTGAAATAAGAACAACCAGCCCTTATGGATGACAGAAACGACCAAGAAGTTTCAAGAAAACACAAATTCGGATCAAGGATGATGTTTTAGAATCAAGAATCAAGCAAGAACAATCAAGATCACACAATCATGCAAATTCAGCAACAATAACAATCAAGAAGGTGGCACCACGCATAAAAGAGTTCAAGGAATTCAGAAACTCAAACCTAGAATCTAAGATAAATAAGAATTTATCTAGCCAAAGCTCTGATACCAAATAATACGAGGGGCATAATCAAAAACATGTACTCATGAGAAGATTATGGCAATTCGGCATAAAGCAAAGAACAAGATAGATTCTACCCTTTAAACCCGCAACCCTCTTGTACTCAAGAAGAAGACTTAAAAGGATTTAATCAAGAAAAGATCAACACTTACAAGTACTCTTGAAGAATAAATCAGATTCTTGTTGCAATGGAGATTGTAGAGCTCACAATTCCTATGCTAGGGTTCATGAACAAGTTTTCATGAAGAACATGAAACTCACGTTTTTTACTCTTATTCAATCAAAGAAATCTGATTTCCAAAGGTTTAAAGAAGGTATTTATACCTTAGACAAAGCCTAACCCTAAACTAAACCCATTAGTCCAAATCCTATAAGGATTAGGCTTTAAGTGAAGCCCAAATAATCAAAGCCTATTAAGTCATGTGTTTAAAAATCCAAACACAAGCTATTACAAATAATTAAAGCCCAAATAATCTTAACCCCAATTAAACAGCCCCCTCATCCATAGAACACGCCTCAAGCATATGGAGTAGCTTAGGTGTGCCTTCAAGCCAAATTGCACACTTAGTGAATTCATGCTCTTGCAACTCAAGTGTAACTTGGTCTTGTACATATGAGTTCATGGCTGTCCCAAAAACCTTAGCCCGTGCCCTTGTGATTGGCCCACTAGGAAGAGCCAATGGATCCTTCTTGTTGCCTCTTGCTTCGGCCTTGACACAATTGGAGCTCCCTTGATCCGCATCAACAACACTATAAATGGGGGGGGGGGGGTTGCTAACATTTTATCACACCCACACAATGCACAAATCCTGCCTAAAACACCCCCACTCACATTCACCTTACTCCGGACACACAAAACACTCTATATTTATAAAATATCTCCTACCCATATATATATATATATATCTGCTACCTAATAAGCCCTCTATGTACTCTCTTTTTCCCTAAAAACATTTGAAAATGTAGAATTATTACCTTTCTCATAAGCAGTTTAGACAACATAATCTTAACTTATTTTCATAAAAAGGCTATCACTTAGGCCTGTGGAACATATTGAATTGAGCCCACGAGGCCAAATTGTTATATATGGAGCCCATGAGGCAAAATCTTAAGCCCGCAGGGCAAAGTGCTACATGCATGGGAGACGCCTATTGAACCCACAGAAGTCACCTCTAGAGTCCCAATGCCTGGCAGTCGATACCGATATGTGTGATTTTCAAAATTTGTTGTATAGTTTTGAAACTAGTAAAAGTTGTATTTCAAAATGGATTTTGGTATGTAGAAATTTGAGAGATTTCTACTAAACAAGGAGTTTTGCTATTTGGAATGGTGTGATTAGTTTTTGGGGGAAAAAAAGATTTGATTGGAAAATACTCTTAACCCTTTTACTAAAGCAAAGAATAAATTTCGAGGACGAAATTTCTTTTGAGGAAGGGAGGATGTAATACCGTGGTACTTCCTACTATTTTAGAATTTATTATGTATAGTGTAATGTTTTATGCAATAATTATGTGACTCTTATTTTATATGTGATAATTATTATATTTTGATGTGACTTTATGATTAAATGTGGATTTGCTCAACATGCATTTTAGTAATGTGATTATTTCTTTACTGCATAATTATTAGTAATCACTATTATTATTATTATTATTATTATATTTATAATAATATCATTTATTTTCAAGATTTATACCATGAATACTATTCTCGAATTTTAACTCTATTTTATCATTATTTTCAAAAATTTATACATACTTATTTTCGACATTATAAGATTATTCTACATATATAAAATAGTTATACAATTTGAAATTATATATATATATATAGTATACATTTAATTATTTCTTCCATTATATTAACCTAACCAATTAGTGGTGATAAAAATGGATACTTGGAACCTTTAATCCGTAGTATTATCACTACAGAGATGTGCATTAACCTCTTCCAACAAGATATATTTAATAATTGACTATCTCTTCTATAATTATATACATATAAATATTATTCCCTTTTTAATTATAATTTGTTGTAGATAATTCCCTTTTACTATAAATATTCAAACAAATATCTTTTCCCACAAATTATATTCAAGATGTATCTATAATAATCTATAATTATTTTATACCTATATCTTTTATCTAGATATATCTTATATGTATATACGGATTTACATACATATACATAAACAATTATTATGTTTTGATTTCAACACACATATATATATATATATATATATATAAACACATACACGAGAATCTATACACACACACACACACACACACTATATGATCAATTTGAATTCACACATTTAGACATATATACGTATATAGATGCACATGAACACACGTATATATTTATATAATTATACGTTAGATAGATATTTATGTACCTATATGTATATGTACAAAAATGTATGCATATATTATTGTATTAACTAAATGATATCTTAGATATTTTCCTACAAATATCTTCCTACATTTATTTGGTGAATCTAGCAAATCTTATACTTGGAGCATTCTTATGAATTTAGGGTTTACATCATCATTTTAGGCCAACACTTCAACACCATTAGGTTAGCGAATAAGATGATTGCATTTAATGAAAATATCCTAGTTATATCATTCATTAATTATGCAAAAAGACCTTATTGTATAATAATTTTTTTGTCTTGAACACAACACTATAAATTGGGGGGAGGGGTTGCTAACATTTTATCACACCCACACAATACACAAATCCTGCCCAAAACATCCCCACTCACATACACCTTACTCTAAACACACAAAACACTCTATATTTATAAAATATCTCCTACTCATATATATATATATATATATATATATACACACACACCTTTCTTTTTACCTACATATATACCTAATAAGCCCTCTATATACTCTCTTTTTCCCTAAAAACATTTGAAAAGGTAGAATTATTACCTTTCTCATAAGTAGTTTAGACAACATAATCTTAACTTATTTTCATAAAAATGCTATAACTTGGGTTTACCAAATAATGGTAAAGTACCAAGGAATTCCCTATGTTCACATTTTTAAGATTTTATGCCTCAAATTAATTGTTATACATATATGTTAATGTCATGATAATTATTTTAATGCTATTATGTTGTCATACAGGTACGTGCACGGACATAATATGTTTATTTATGCTTTAATGAAGCTCTTTAAGATCTATGTGTTATCAGAAAATAATTTCTCAATTATGTGTTGGGCCCATAATATTTTTGGAATGAATGTGACTGAGTTCCACTAGGACATTCTATTGGAGATGCTGGTAGTAAGCGTTCCAATCCTCCATCTTCTAATTCCTCCCCATATGGATGGAGTGTTCCATGTGCGAGTGGCGGTAGTTCGATTGTTTGATCGTGGTGGGAATTATAATGCATTACGACGCTATATGTGACGAACATGGAGTATTATGTGATTTTACATGTGTATGTGCCATTTTCACACACTTGCACCGTATGTGATTGTGTAATAGTTCTACTCAACCATCGTATTAACACATTTTATGAACATTCATTTAGGCAAAGATGTTATATCAGAGTGCGCAGCGTAAGACCACTAGGCATTTCGACGCTCTTATAATTACTTTTGTATTATTTTTTTAAATTATAACTTTTGTATTTTGTAAAATTTTTTATGTAAATTATTTATGGTAATAAAATATGAAGGGTATTTTTTTCGGGTTATGACATGTACACTTGGTGTAGCAACATATATGTTTTGCACAACTTGTTTTTCTTGTGTTAAAATATTAACATCTTTTCTCAATTGTTCTGATTTTGACAAAATACTATCAATTCTACTGATAGCAAGATTTATTTGTTCTCCTAATATAATTAAATAAAAATTTGTATAATTTTGTTGTTTTAACAAATCATTTATATGTTGTGCACTCAACACAAGTGTTTTACTATCAATAAGCTTACTAAAAGCATTGTATGATTTAGTTTTATCACCTTTTATCATTTCAAAAGATGTATGAGGGGGAAAAATTGATTTAACAACATTGCCATTAGAAAGTGTATAATCTCTTTCCATGACCAAACGATTTTGTTCCACAAAGGTTAATTAAAACCAAGAAACAAATGAAACTATTTCATTCTTTTCTGAACAATAATCATAAAAATCATTTTGAAATGTTTTTATTTCATCAGATTTGAAATTTTTAAAAAACCATTTTTTAAATGGTTCCCATCTGGGTAAATTAAATTCATGTTTAATTACTTGTCTTACTAGACTTCCTGAACTAAAATCAATTTTCTTTGTAAGATTCATAAAACAATTTTATGCATGAAAATTCATTTCAGATTCAGTAGGATCTATATCATCTAGATTTGTGTGATTATAAGCCCTTACATAATTATCATCATGAACTTTTATATTATCAAAATGATCATTCTTAATATTTGAAGTTGAAGATCTTGAAGGAATTTTTAACTCATGTTCTTCCTTTTTTAATTCTCTAATTCTAGAAGTAGAAGCTCTAGAAGTTGTTTCAGCAAAATAATTAACAAATGATATGAAAGAATATATAGATTTACTAGATTCTGATCTAGATCCATACCCAATTTTAGGTATTGAATTAGATTTATTATTTTTAAATTGTATTAGAACATCTCCTTTAGGTGTTTGTTTAATTTCAATAGTTGTTGATTCAGTATTTGATAAAATTGGTGTGACTTTTTCCATTATCCAGTTTTCAGGAAATTCAATTTCTTCCCATTTAATAGCTCTTCTTATAGTAATGTTTGATTTACTAAAATTTGATTCAATGACAATTGTTTCATTTGCCAATTTTTCTTGAATTTTACACTAAGGATTTAATGTGTGTAAAGGTTTATAATAAATTTTATAACAAATACAGATCACTTCATTTCCAAGTACATATTTATAACCATGCGTTTTAACATTTAATGCCAATGCATCACATATATTACTATCAGTTAAAGATAACTGTAAATTAGGGTAAATATTAAAGTAAACAGGGTCATGAGCCAAGCTACTTTGGATTATACCCACTAAAGATTGAGTCCAATTTAAATTTCTACCGCCTCTTGGATCGGCTACAGAACTTTCAGGCAAACCTTCTAAAGTTAAAGGTTTAAAGACAACTTGAGCTAAGCGTATGTGTAGATATTTATATGTGTATCAATGTGACTCTACATCTTTTTCATTTATGAGTTTTAGTATCATTTCTTCATTATTTAATGAGATTGTTTTTTTCAGTAGTTTTAACTATTTTTTTCCAACCTATTCTTTCAAAGGTTCCAAGTTCATAGATATTTTTTGATTCTACGCTAGGAATTGTCCATTTATTTAATAAATTTAAGTTTTGTGGTATATCTACGTCTTGTTTCATACTGTTTTTAACAGTATCCTTATCAAATCTAAATATATTCATGCTTTTTATGCATAAAAGGTGTGTGTTAAACAATATCTTAACCAAATTAATCCGAAAACATGGCTCTAATACCATAACGGCCCAGCTCCCTCTAAGATTAATTCAGCCAAAAGGGTTTTCAAAATAAAATTTTACATAATCATCAAGCCTGTCGTTGATTTCTCAAGGCTTGATACAATCATTTAGACCTATATTTGGTATCCAGTCTTAACAATCCAAAACAACCCTGAAACGTCGTCCACACGGCTTGAGTGGGCAAAACAGGATCATCAAACATAAATACCAAGACTGTATCTAAATATCATAACCTTAGAAATAAGACTGGCTAAAATATTTTAACCTTGGCTAAATCATCCTTAAAGGATGCAAGAAAATTTTGGCCATATTACCCATATTACCTTCTTAATTTAGTTTAGACATTGTTTAACACACTAACACCTTAGCCTAAAATTACAGGCTAATTAAAGCATAAAATAAATAAAGTAGTAAATAAAGAAGATTAGAAAACTAACCACGAGGTTTTATTCAACTGATATATGCATTGCTATATGTATTAGAAACTAAGGGAGGAATGGTACAAAGCAAACTTAAAGAAAGAGAAGAGTGAAATGTAAGCGGTTCCAAAGAGCACTAGGATGATCATTACATATTTGTAACGAAAATTCATTTATCAGCATTTTAATTTTTTCTTGAAGTTTATGATTTTCAAGTTTTTCATCCAAATTTAAAATGTTTATTACATTTTTAAGAAAATTTAATTTTTTATCTTTTGCAAGAATTAAATCTTTAATTTCATTCAAAATTCTTATAAATGGTTCAGTTATAAACTGAAAAGTTATTTCCTTGTTTTGAAATGTTCCAATGTGATGCGGATCAAGGGAGCTCCAATGGTGTCAAGGCCAAAGCAAGAGGCAACAAGAAGGATCCATTGGCTCTTCCTAGTTGGCCAATCACAAGGGCACGGGCTAAGACGTTTGGGACAGCCATGAACTCATATGTACAAGGCCAAGTTACACTTGAGTTGCAAGAGCATGAATTCACTAAGTGTGCAATTTGGCTTGAAGGCACACCTAAGCTACTCCATATGCTTGAGGCGTGTTCTATGGATGAAGGGGCTGTTTAATTGGGCTTAAGATTATTTGTGATTTAATTATTTGTAATAGCTTGTGTTTGGACTTTTAAACACATGACTTAATAAGCTTTGATAGTTCCTTGTAAGGATGGGATTGGGCTTCACTTAAAGCCTATTCCTTATAGGATTTGGACTAATGGGTTTAGTTTAGGGTTAGGCTTTGTCTAAGGTATAAATACCTTCTTTAAACCTTTGGAAATCAGATTTCTTTGATTGAATAAGAGTAAAAAACGTGAGTTTCATGTTCTTCATGAAAACGTGTTCATGAACCCTAGCATAGGAATTGTGAGCTCTACAATCTCCATTGCAACAAGAATCTGATTTATTCTTCAAGAGTACTTGTAAGTGTTGATCTTTTCTTGATTAAATCCTTTTAAGTCTTCTTCTTGAGTACAAGAGGGTTGCGGGTTTAAAGGGTAGAATCTATCTTGTTCTTTGCTTTATGCCGAATTGCCATAATCTTCTCATGAGTACATGTTTTTTGATTAGGCCCCTCGTATTACAATGAAACCATTTTCATCAACATTTTTTAAAGGAAATATTTTCTTTAAAAATGGAGTACCAAGTATTCCATGGTTTGTAATATTTTTTACTAATAAAAAACTTGTAGGAATGCTAGTTTTGTCGTTACAAATAAAAAGCTTTAGATAATTTATAATTAATTTGCATCTTTTGACCATTAGTAGAACTCAAAGTATGAGTAGTTTTATGAAAATACCTGGTAGGAATTATTCCTTCTTGAATACAATTCAAGTCTGCGCCACTATCAACAAGTGCAGTCAAATCTTTCACAAAATTATTATCAATCAAAAGGGTAAATTTAATATACCATTTTTGAGAAGAAACTATATCAAGCGTGGATCAGAAATTTTCATTTTCAAAAAATTGAATATTTTCAAAACGAGAATTATCCATAATTTCTTTTCTTTTAGATTTAATTTCTAATTGAGAAATTCTTTTTTCAAAAGAAAAATTTTCAATTTTTAAACAAATAATTTCATTTTTTAAATCATCAACTTCTTTCTGTAAGTCAGAAATAGTGGTATGTGTTTCTACCTATTGTCTTTGTTTTAAAAGTTTTTGAACCTCAACCATTGTATAAGGTTCTATATTTTTGTAAACTGGTTTATCAAAATTCTTTTGATAACTAGATTCTCTAGTAATATTTTCCAAAATAAAATTCTTTATTTCTGGATCTTTAGAATATTTGATTAAACCCAATAAATGATTTTTACTCAACATATGAATTTCAAAATCTTTGAATTGAGATACGATTTGATAAAATTCATCATTATCACAATTTTGTTTTAAACAAAACTTGCCGTCATTAAAATTTTGACAAGAAATCTATTTTTGATTTTCTGATTCAGAACTTGAATAATAATCTTCATTTTCAAGAACTTTCATTTTATTAGAATCTTTAGAAGAAGTACTTTCACTTTCTGAAATATTATTAGCATCAGAATTTGATAAAAGTTTTGACAAGGTTTCTTTTAACTCATTGTCAATGTTTAATTCATTAATCTTTTGCTTTGTTTTACAATTTTTATAATAATGGTCAACTTTGCTACGTTTAAAACAACCATTTGAAGGTTTAAATTTCTTTTTAATATCCTTCCAATCAAATTTTCTTTTACCACATTTTTCAAAATGTTTTTGCTTATAATTTTCAGAATACTTTTTCTTCTTTTGAAAAGATTTTACATTTCCTTTTTTTTATCTCTATGATGCTTAACAGGTTTAGGTGTTGGTAAATTCATACCAAATTGATCACAAAATTCACCTAATTGTCTTTTTTCATTTAGATGATGTTTTTTAATTTGTTGGTTTAACTTAATTTCAGTACATAAGGCTAAACCTTCTTGAACACATGTACCTGTTAGTTTACCATAGGTATAATTATCATAATTGATATTTAATTCTCCTTTTCCAAGAGTATTTCTTCCTCTTTCCGCAAATAAGGAGGGTAATCCATCTATAAATTTGGATTTCCAATAAGGACTATTACTCTCAGGTAATTCCATTAGTCTACTCAAAAACACATCTTTATACCATCTAAAAGAGGTAAACCTAAGATTTTGAAGTAAGGTTCATATATTATCACTGTTGTCAGACCATCTACCGGTGAAATGCTCTATTATATTTATCACTAGAGTGTAGACAACATGTTCAACTTGTTGATCATTTTCAACTTTGACTATATTAAGAATTTTATCTCTAAATTCTTGGTCAAGGTAATTATCCCACCAACCTTTTAACTGACCTGTAAATCCAGCTATTATCGTTAATGCTATTGCTTAATCAATATTACCATTTATTTTACATATGGTACTATACATTAACATTCTATGTATCATGTTATAAATTTTCTTTTCAACAAATCATTCAATATTCCATTCATAAATTTGTTTGCCCTTATAACTTGTATTAGAAACAAATTCTTGTTCCTCATATAACACATCCTGAGGTGTTGATCTCGGATAATAAAAAAATCTTTGATTGGGTTTATCCGCATATTTACTGGAATATATTCCAAGTTTATTGATTTCATCTTGAATAAATGTTTTATAATCAGATTCTTTTTCTAGCTGATTTTCAAATTCAACAGTATTTAATCTCAAAGTACTAAATTTTTCATCAAGAATTTTTTCAAATTCTGTCATACATTTTAATTTTAAAACTTTTATTTCAGGAGGAGGTTGTACACTTGGTGTAGCAACAAATATGTTTTCAACAACTTGTTTTTCTTGTGCTAAAATATTAACATCTTTTCTCAATTGTTCTGATTTTGACAAAATACTATCAATTCCATTGATAGCAAGATTTATTTGTTCTCTTAATATAATTAAACAAAAATTTGCATAATTTTGTTGTTTTAACAAATCATTTACATGTTGTGCACTCAACACAAGTGTTTTACTATCAATAACCTTACTAAAAGCATTCTATGATCTAGCTTTATCATCTTTTATCATTTCAAATGATGTATGAGGGGGAAAATTGATTTAACAACTTTGCCATTAGAAAGTGTATAATCTCTTTCCATGACCAAAAGATTTTGTTCCACAAAGGTTAATAAAAACCAAGAAACAAATGGAACTATTTCATTCTTTTCTAAACAATAATCATAAAAATCATTTTGAAATGTTTTTATTTCATCAAATTTGAAATTTTCGAAAAATCATTTTTTCAATGGTTCCCATTTGGGTAAATTAAATTCATGTTTAATTACTTGTCTTTCCAGACTTCCTGGACTAAAATCAATTTTCTTTGTAAGATTCATAAAACAATTTTATACATGAAAATCCATTTCAGATTCAGTATGATCTGTATCATCTAGATTTGTATGATTATAAGCCCTTACATAATTATCATCATGGACTTTTATATTATCAAAATGATCATTCTTAATATTTGAAGTTGAAGATTTTGAACGAATTTTTAACTCCTGTTCTTCCTTTTTTAATTCTCTAATTCTAGAAGTAGAAGCTCTAGAAAGTGTTTCAACAAAATAATTAACAGGTGCTATGACAGAATATCTAGATTTACTAGATTCTAGTCTAGATTCTTACCCAATTCTAGGTATTGAATTAGATCTATTATTTTTAAATTGTATTAGAACATCTCCTTTAGGTGTTTGTTCAATTTCAGTAGGAGTTGATTGAGTATTTGATAAAACTGGTGCGCCTCTTTCCATTGTCCAGTTTTCAGAAAATTCAATTTCTTCCCATTTAATAGCTCTTCTTGTCGTACGCTTGATTTACTACAATTTGATTCAATAACAATTGTTTCATTTGCCAGTTTTTCTTGAATTTTACACTGAGGATTTAATGTGTGCAAAGGTTTATAATAAATTTTATAACAAATACAGATCACTTCATTTACAGGTGCATAATTATAACGATGCGTTTTAACATTTAATGTCAATGCATCACATATATTACTATCAGTTAAAGATAACTGAAAATTAGAATAAACATTGAAGTTAACAGGGCCATGAACCAAGCTACTCTGGATTATACCCATTAAAGATTGAGTCCAATTTAAATTTCTACCGTCTCTTGGAGCGGCTACAAAACTTTCAAGCAAACCTTCCAAAGTTAAAGGTTTAAAGGCAACTTGAACTAAGCCTATGTGTAGAAATTTATGTGTGTATCGATGTGATTCTACATCTTTTCATTTATGAGTTTTAGTATCGTTTCTTCATTATTTAATGAGATTGTTTCTTCAGTAGTTTTAACTACTTGTTTCCAACCTATTCTTTCAAAGGTTCCAAGTTCAAGATCTTTTTTGATTCTACCCTAGGAATTGTCCATTTATTTAATAAATTTAAGTTTTGTTGATGCGGATCAAGGGAGCTCTAATAGTGTCAAGGTCGAAGCAAGAGGCAACAAGAAGGATCCATTGGCTCTTCTAAGTGGGTCAATCACAAGTGCACAGGCTAAGGCCTTTGGGACAGCCATGAACTCATATGTACAAGAGCAAGTCACACTTGAGTTGCAAGAGCATGAATTCACTAAGTGCACAATTGGGCTTGAAGGCACACCTAAGCTACTCCATATGCTTGAGGCGTGTTCTATTGAGGAAGGGGCTGCCTAGCCTTGTTTAATTGAGCTTAAATTTATTTGGGCTTTAATTATTTGTAATAGCTTGTATTTGGATTTTAAACACATGACTTGATAGACTTTAATAAGTCCTTGTAAGAATGGCACATTGGGCTTCACTTAAAGCCCATTCCTTACGGGATTAGGCCTAATGGGCTTAATTTAGGGTTTGGCTTTGTCTAGGGTATAAATACCTTCGTTAAACCTTTGGAAATCAGATTTCATTCATTGAGGTAGACCAAAAAAACGTGAGTCTCTTGTTCTTCATGTGTAAGAACCCTAGCTTAGGAATTGTGAGTTCTACAATTTCCATTGCAACAAGAATCTGATTTATACTTCAAGAGTACTTGTAAGTGTTGATCTTTTCTTGATTAAATCCTTTTAAATCTTCTTCTTGAGTACAAGGGGGTTGAGGGTTTAAAGGGTAGAATCTATCTTGTTCTTTGCTTTATGCCAAATTGCCATAATCTTCTCATGAGTACATGTTTTTGATTTGGGTTGTCGTATTATTTGGTATCAGAGCTTTGGCTAGATAAATTCTCATTTATCTTAGATTCTAGGTTTGAGTTTTCTAAATTCCTTGAAATCTTTTTTTTTTTTTGCGTGGTGCCATTTTTTTTATTGTTTTTTTTTTTTTTTAAAACAAAAACCGGCTAGTGCCCGCCGGGAGGTTTTCGTAGGGACCCCCGCCTTTTAATTAAGAACCAACAAACCACTCAAAGTGGGAAATTTGTAAAATACATATAGAGCCTAGCAAATCTAAAGCAAAGCGGAACACCAAATACAAGAAAATACATAGTAAACATCATCTTGGTCTATGTCTGAAATATGGTAGCCCAGGAGCGTCAAGCCTGACTATACCACGCAGTTGGCCTTGAATTTGATCCGATTCCAAAACTCTTTAAGCCGCATCATTACACGCCAAGTTGGCCAGAAAATCTGCTGCTTGGTTCGCTTCCCGATAAATGTGAGAGAGCCGAACCTCCATTCGTTGCCTCAATTCGTTGATCTTGCAAAGAAGATGCTGTAGGTGCCATGCAGTGCCCTTCTTGTCTTCGATCATTTTCAACACAACTTGTGCATCCAGCTCTATCCAAACTCTATCATAACCCCGTGCCTTGGCTATCCTGAGGCCTTCAAAACCCACAAAAAGCTCCGCATATGTGTTGGAGTGAGTGCCCAGGTATGAGTAGTAAGCAAACACTGGCGCACCTGAATTAATTCTCGCAATACCCCCAGCTCCAGCAATGCCTGAGCTGCTACGAGCAGCCCCATCGGTGTTGATCTTGAGCCATGAACCTGTCGGTTTCAGCCATCTAACCTGTCGTACTTCAGTTCGCTGCTGCTGTTGTAATTGCACCTAGAAAGACGATGCAACATGTTCATCCCCCTTCCACACCCAAGGATGCAGCATGTTACCCTTCTGAAGTAGCTGAATGTGACGCAGGATCTTGTGCACAATCTGACTAGCTACAACCCGCCGATGTCGATATTTGGCATTGTTCCTTGCATCCCAAATATACCAAAGAATGAGGAATGGTACAATGACCCTCATATGTATACAATTACCCAATTTTTTTGAATTCTTCCAAAACTGAATCACCATCCCAACATTGTCCGTATCGGCTGCCTCAACATTGAAGAGAAAAGAGAAAAATCCCCACACCAGTTTTGCCTTCGAACTATGCAAGAACACGTGAGCCATCGTCTCTTCGTGAAAACAACACTGGCATTTTGAGGCTAAGGAGAACCCCTTGCGCTGAAGGCGGTTATCAACTGGTAACCAACCTCTGACAAGGCGCCATAGAAATACTGAGATATTAGGCGTGATAGCCTTGTGCCAAATGAGAGAATAAAGAGGTAGGCTCCCCCCCTTGGGCCGTATAGATTCCCACATGGTCTTCGTGGTGAAATACCCCTGAGAGGCCAATTTCCAGATGATCTTGTCTTTACTCCCCTGCTCGATAGGAACTGATACCACCCACTCGACCATACTCATTGATATCGTCTCATCAAGCTTGTCGACATTCCAATCCCCTGCCTCCCAAAATTGTTCAACCCGCTTAGATCCATAAAGCCGTGACTCAATCATATTTTTCAACTGAACCCTCCAGCATCCATTGATCGTGCCAAAAGAAAACCTTGCCGTTACCCAGCTGCCATGCAATATTTGGTTCCACAACGTGCCTCAAGCGACACATTCTTTTCCACACAGGTGAGTCACGGACCCTCACGTGTACCTCCATTGGGTGAAATCCTCCAACATATTTCCCTTGCATAAACTTCGCCCATAACGAATCTTGACATCTAAATCTCCACCATAATTTACCCGAAAAACATGTGACCATGTCATCAAGGTCTCGGACCCCCAGACCGCCTTCATTAAAAGGTTTGCTCATCTCGGTCCAAGCGGCCCAATGCAACTTTCGTTGTCCGCCATAAGATCCCCAAAAGAACCGGTTAAATAGCCGAGACATCTTCATTAAAATCAACTTAGGAGGCGCTAAAACCTGCATAAAATACAATGGGATCGACATCAATACACTCCTTATAAGTTGCAATCTGCCTCCAAATGTAAGATGCCGATTTTCCCATGTCAACAACATCGCCTTCATCTTTTCCAGCAGTGGCGTATAAAGCAAAGTCCTTTTGTTTCCAACATATAATGGCGCGCCAAGATAACGGATTGGGAGCTCTACTTGTGAAAATCCAGTGATGCGTTTAATATGTCGCACTCGGTCTTGACCACACTTTTTAGAGACCACAAACAAGCTCTTGGCAGTGTTAATTTTCTACCCAGAAACCTGCTCATACTCCCTCAAGAATGCCATCAATCTTTTAATCCCAGCCACTCCAGCCCGTGTAAATATAATAATGTCGTCTGCATAAGCGAGGTGCGAGACTGTGACCTCCGAATTCTCGATGTATCTCATATGGCTACGAGAATGGAAGAGGAAATCGAGCCCTCTAGACATCCACTCAGCCGCCAAGATAAATAAAGCAGGAGATAATGGGTCTCCCTGGCGTAATCCGCGAGAGGAGGGGAAAAAACCCGCACTAACCCCATTAACAAGCACTGAAAACCAGCAGTTTGCCACACAATTACGAATAACAGCGCACCATTGATCACTGAAACCCAGCTTTTTTAGCATACGCAGCAAGAATGGCCAGTTTACTCGGTCGTATGCTTTTGCCATGTCTAATTTCACAATCAGCCGATCCCCTCGTGATTTGTCGTTTAAAGAGTGGACCAACTCCTGAGCTAAAAGTATGTTATCCGCAATACCTCAGCCTTCAATGAACTCGGACTGGGCAGGTGAGATAACCGAAGGCAAGACCTTAGCAAGTCGAGCATATAAAAGCTTGGTCATTATCTTATTCGTCACATTACAAAGACTTATGGGCCTAAAGTCAGTCCACGCAGACGCCTCCTCTTTTTTAGGAATAAGTACAATGGTAGTGCAAGTGAATGCGCGCGGCATCGGGACCCCTGAGAAAAATTCCTCCACTGCTGCATAGATATCTTCTTTCACAATCTCCCAACAACGATGAAAAAATAAGGCCGAAAAACCATCAGGTCCTGCGGCTGAATCCGGATTAATGCCAAAAACCGCTGCATGAATATCTGCCTTGGATGGTAGCCGACAGAGCTGAGCTGAAATTTCTGGCGTAATCAGGCAGGGGATATGATCAAGGCAACCCTTAAACTCCTCTGAATTGTCCGAGGTAAGGAGCTGTTTAAAAAATACAGCAGCTGACTGGCGGATATCTTCATCTTTATCCAACATCAGACCACCATCATAGATGCGATGGATGAGATTTTTCTGTCGCTTCTTCTTAACTAAGCTGTGAAAGAACTTTGTGTTACGTTCTCCTTCAGCGATCCATTTTATAGCAGATTTTTGTTGCCAAAAATCTTCCTCCATTGCCAAGGCACGATTCAATTCTGCACTTGCCTTGTTCATAGCAATCAGGTTAGGCTCATTTGGCATTCTATCGTACTCCTTCTCAGCGTCCGCTGCAGCCCGTTCAGCCATAGTAACCTTGTCGAAGACGTTGCCAAAAACATTCGAATTCCAATGTTTTAGACATGCCTTCAACCTTATCAGTTTCTGTTGAAGTTTCTGCATGCCTTTAGATGCTATAGGAGCTCCCCAAGTATGGGCTACAATCTCTTGAAATCCCGGGTGACGAGTCCACATTTTCTGAAATCGAAAAGTAGACGTTGTTTTCTTAACTGATTTCTCGGCCTTCATTAATAAAGCCGCATGGTCGGAGGTGTGCCTAATAAGGTGAATAGGCTTAAATTCTGGAAATAAATCAAGCCACCCCGACGAAACCAAAACTCGGTCCAAGCGTTCCCAGAGCCTTCTATTTGTCCACGTAAACTGTTCCCCAACAAAACCCGGATCAGTTAACCCACAACCATCGATGCAATCATCAAATTCTTCCATGGCGCCTAATCTGGGCTGAGCCCCCCCTTTCTTCTCCTCAATAAATCGAACGACGTTAAAATCACCCCCAATCAACCACAGATCAGGGGTGGCAATAGCGCGCATAAGGCTCCACAGATTCCTCCTAGCTCCCCTAGTATGACGTCCGTATACAAATGAGCATAGGAGGGATGTAGGAAGGGATAATGAACTGACCCGAATATGCATCAGCTAATCTTCATTCATAAGAGGTTGCACTTGAATATCTTCACTGAAAAAACACCAGATATGATTCGAGGGGTTCGCTAAGACGCCTGCGAAGCCTAAATTTCTGGCCATATATGCCCCATCCAGCTTGATTTTTGGTTCTAAAATCACCAAAATTTGGAGTTTGTGTCTCTTCCTCAATTTTTTGACATATCGAGCTTTTGCTGGGTCCCTGAACCCTCGTGTATTCCATATCATAAAGCTGATTATTAAACATTTTGAAATGAAGTACCAGGTTTAGCTTTACTCCTAGTAATTCGAGGAGTAACTTCGACATTTTTCTTCTTCTTTCTAACCACCGTCTTCTTCTTTGCCTCTGTTGAACTTGTAGACTGAGAGTAGCCACTGAACCGAGCTGGATTATTATCAGTGGCAGTCCCTGGTGAATTTATGTGTGAGGGCTGGTATAGAGGATCATTGCCAAGAGATGCTTGGGCCTCCAAATCAGATAGGGAGTTAAATTCATCACCAGTGGAATGTTCTTCAATTAATGGGCTTTTATGAAGATTGTGTGAGACAAATTCACTGACATAATTCTCTCCAACACCCGGATTGGACTGCTTGTTAGGACCCAACGTGCCATCTTTATCCAAGATAGCCCGCAGGCTTTGTGGACGAGCATTAGTAGGCCTTTCACCTGGGCCTGGGAAGACTGGACTAGCAGCTTGTTCAGGCGTCCCAGAGCCCAATTCAGTAGGATTCTTGGCCTGAGTAAACCCATCATCAGTCTTAGTTTTAGGCTGAAGTGTTCGTGAGCTCAATTCACTGGATTCCTCCCCTTCCATTCTATTATAGTGTTCCTGCAGCCCATCCATTACCGGGTCCATCTCCTCACGTTCAAGCATGGGTTGCTGGTATGATTCATCAGCCCGTTCAGCCATGTCAGCAGCATCCCCCTCGTGTGCAACAGCTGCAGCTTCGTCTAACTCAGCTCCCCATGCCACTTCCGTCACTGAATCCAAAATATTCTCAGATTGCATGAGCTTGACACATTTTTCAACCAAGCCTTGCACGCCTGTCTGACCCGTTTCTGGAGGTTCCTCAACCCATCGAATCTCCATGCCACGCGGGGTAGCTGCTCCATCCTTTTGTGGAAGCCGAGACGAGTCTTCCAAGGATGAGAATCTGTTGGTCATTTCGATAGAGGCATCCCGATTTCCAGAAAAGTTCCCCTTCTCGTTCCTTGTGTTCCGTCTAGTGGGAGACGCCAGAGATTGGCGGGCTTTAAAGATTCCTTTACCTGATGAATCACTGCCGCCACCATCATCCTGTCCGATTGGCTTCTGGGCAGCTCTCGCCGGATTCTGCAGAATCTGCACCGGAGTCTGGATATCTGCTCTCGGCAACTCCATTGTTGAGACCAAGACCTCCCCTTGAGCTTGCCTTTGATTTATAGCTGTGCCCAACCCCTTTTCGGAACGCTGCATGTGTTCGACGTCCAAAAATTGACATGCAGATTGCGAAACCTGCCGCCATTGTGAACTCTGTCCCGAGTGACCCTCTTTTTCGGGTTCCTGTACAGTAGCACTAGGTTTTCCCACCCCCTGGGTTCCCCTATTGTCTGTAACAGCCTGTGTTTTCCGTAAAGTCACTAGTTTCTCTCTCAAATCCCCCTGAAACGTTGCTGCATCTTGGCTGTAATTCACCTCGTCCACCATCAGCTTACAATCCTGAACTGGATGATCTCTTCTGAAGCACATATTGCAATAAACTGGGATACCTTCACACACAATCGGCTGTTCATAAAACCGGTCTCCATCTTTCACCTTGACAGATTTTTTAATGGGCTTTGTAATGTCAATCTCCACACAAACACGTGCCTCTCAAAGCTTGGTAAGATCGGCCGTTGGCTCATCAACACGCAAGGGATTGCCAATACATGAAGCAACAACATAAAGCGCCGGGATCGGCAGTATATGAAACGGTAAATTTGGCACCTTAAACCAAACTGGGCATATAGGAGATTCAAATGTCGGATCAAAGTCCGGAGTCCACTTAAATAACCGCATAGGGAAGCCATTAAAGTACCAAATATCTCGCAAGAACAATCTGGAATAATCATCATGATCATAAAGATGTATCAAGATATGGCAAGCATTAACAGGCACCAACCTGAATCGGCGTTTCAGATTCATCTTCGTGAATAGAATCCTCAAGTTATTCATCGATGGCCTCCCATGAGAAAATTTCCCAATTAAAGCATATTTGAATGTTTCGCATAATTTTTCTTTCTCTTGAGGAGTGAAAATGGCAATCTTTTCCCCGTTATGTTCCACGATAGAGCCTGCCGGTGTGAACGTTGAAAGATCAAAATTCTTTTTCCGTTCACGTGCGTCTGGAGTGAACAAATCGGCAGCCGTAACTCCAGCGTAGGATTTTCCGGACGTTGAAGGTCCATCGGCCTTGAAAAGGCCGGCGAAATCCGGAGGGTCCCCCATGAATGGGGCCAGAGGCCAAGAAAAGATTCTAGAGAGAAGGCAGAGGATTTTCCCTAGAGAGAGAAAAAACCATTTTTTTCTTTGCAGTGGGTTTCCATTTATTTATTTATTTATTTATTTATTTTATTTTTTTTATTGTTATTGTTGCTGAATTTGCATGATTGTGTTATCTTGTTTATTCTTGCTCGATTCTTGATCCTAAAATATCATTCTTGATCCGAATTTGTGTCTTCTTGAATCATCTTTTCGTTTCTATCAATTGAGATTCTGAACCTATAAAAAAAAAAGAACAAAAAAAATGAAAAAAAAAAAGAAATTCGAACTTGATCTTGATTGACTAGTGAAATTCTGAAATTTTGTGTTAGTGTTGTTCTTGAATTAAAATTCCGCCTTTGCTTCAATTCCTTGAAAGACTCCACTTTTCTAGCCTTAATTGGTGGAATTGCATTTGACTACAACTATTTCATTGACCAACTCCCCTTTTCATGCCTTATTTGGGGGAAACAGCATGTGCACAAATCTGATTGCATGTGAACAAGGACCACACAAAAGTCTCTTGACATTTTCCTTACTATAATTTTCGTGTGTTTCATTGTAAAGGGGTTGTTTTCATTTAATCTCTTCGTTTTCACTTCCTGGCAGCCCAATTACACTTTCACACACACTTGTGCTTGTTTGGTACTTAACAAATCAATTAAATTGGCACTATTGGTGATTCAGCTACCATTGACTTCCTAATTGAAAAAAAAAAAAATTCTGAATTTTTGGTATTCTTGTTTGCTTGTTTTGCTGGGGTAGAAATAACTTAGGTTCTTATTTCGTTCGCCTTGTCTATTTTTGACCGGAATTATCTCTTTGTGATTCTAGTTATTTAATTTCTTGTTTTGAGCTACCTTTTTGCATTGTCTTGCTCTTGCACTACCGTTCCGTTTGTTTTAAGTCTCCTTTCTAGCTTTTGTTCTTGCTTAATTCTCCTTGTTAGGTTTTATCCTTGTCTTCCAAACTCTTCTTGTTATCTTGTGGCATTTGTTGGATTCTGAAGTGCAATTAAGACGCGTGGAGGAGTGGTAAAAGGCTGGAGTGCGACCCTACACCTTTGGGAGAGAAAAGCCCACATTTTAAAAAGAGAAACACGTGAGGGAGTGAGTGAGTGACTAACAATCTGCCTATAGTGTTCTTTATTTTAATTTGCAGTAATGTCTAACTCATCTAAAGAAGGAGATTGAGGGATTTTCAAGGTTGATGACCCTCAAATGCAATTCATTCTAGAAGCATTTAAAGGGCAATTTCTTCATTTGAACAAAACTCTATAGGCCATGAATGACAAGTTGGAGAGACATGACCAAGAGTTGAAGGGAAGGAGTTCTCAATATCATCAAGCAACTACAACAAAGGGAGGGCATACACCATTTGCTCATACCCATCGAAATTTGCAAGATGAGTTTGATGATGAAGATGAGAGGCCTGATGCGACTCATAATTGGAGGAGAGGTAGAATTGAGCGTGGAAGAGGTGGGAGAAGGTTTGGAGGCCGAAGTACTAGATATCCAGCCTATGAAGAGGAGGAGGACGAAGTGGCAGTTGACAAGGTAGATGGGAATTTGGGCAACATCAAGCTCAAGATTCCACCTTTTAAAGGCCGAAACAATGCAGAAGAATACTTAAGAGTGGGAAAGAAAGGTTGAGATGATCTTTGAGTGCAATAGATATTCAGAAGAGAAGAAGGTGAAGATTGCAGCAGTTGAGTTCACCGATTATGCTCTATTTTGGTGGGATCAACTCAACTTGAGTAGAAGAAAGGTGGGGAGACGCCCCATTAGCAATTGGGACGACATGAAGGAGGCAATGAGGAAACATTTTGTGCCTTCCCACTATTTTAGAGAGCTACATCAGAAATTGCACAGGCTTTGTGCAAGGGGCTAAGTCAGTTGAAGACTACCACAAAGACATGGAGATGTGCATGGTTAGAGCTAACATTACAGAAGATAAGGAGGTAACCATGGCTAGATTTTTGAGTGGTTTGAACAAGAAAATAGCTGATGTGATTGAGCTCTACAAGTATGATTCTATGAAAGACATGCTTCACATGGCCATGAAGATAGAGAAGCAGAAGAAGACCAAGAGCTCCAACAAGTTTGCAAGCAACACCAGCAACTTTTGGGGTTCTAAATAGCCTACAAAGGACGAGAAAAAGGAGTTTCAAAACCCTAAACCAAAAGGGGCAGATTCGGGCCTCAAGGCTAAAGACTCCAATTCAGGCTCCAGTTCAAGGGGTTCTAGCTCAACTACTCCTAGTAGGGACATCAAGTGCTTCAAGTGCTCGGGCAAGGGTCATATCGCCTCTCAATATCCCAATAAGAGAGTCATAGTGGTTCGGAATGGTTATGTATATTCAGAATCTGAAGGCGAGGAAGAGATGCCCTACTTAGAATCTTGTGGTGATAGTGAGGGTGAAGAAGAGGAGCAAGAAGTTGTGGTAGCACCTGAGGTTGGATCTTCTTTGGTTGCCAGGCGTGTGTTGAGTATGCAGTTGCAAAAGGAGAGCTCAGAACAGAGGAAAAACATCTTTCACACGAGGTGCTTGGTGGGAGGCAAGGTTTGCACACTTATAATTGACAGTGGAAGTTGTACAAACGTGGCAAGCCTTAGTATGGTGAGTAAATTGGGGTTAAAGTGTGAGAAACACCCTAGAGCATACAAGCTTCAATGGTTTAATGACATGGGCAGTGTTAGGGTGAACAAGCAGGTTGTAGTTTCATTCTCAATTGGACCATATAAGGATGAGATGACTTGTGATGTGGTTCCAATGCAAGCTGGCCATATTTTGCTTGGGAGGCCGTGGCAGTTTGATAGGAAAGTGCACCATGATGGTTACCTCAATCGATTCTCATTCTCCCATGAAGGAAGGCGTGTAACTCTTATTCCATTGACACCTAGTGAGGTCTACTTAGACCAAAAGAAGCTAATGGAGAGAGAGGGGCAGAATTTGGGAAATGAGGAGAAAGAGAAAGAAAGTGAAAAGAAAGAGGGAAAAGAGGCCAAACAAAAGAGTAAATAAGTAATTGGCCCATTGGTGAGAGAAAAGAAGAGTGAGGGAAGAAATAAACAAACACTTTTTGTGAGAGAAAGAGAGATTAGGAGTGCAATTAGTGAGGGTAAACCGATCTTGATGATTCGGTTTAAAGAGTCTTATTTTTCTTTGACTGATTATGACACTTCTATTCTTCCTTCTAGTTTTGTTTCTTTATTGCAGGAGTTTTCTGATATTTTTCCAGAAGAGATGCCGAGTGGTCTACCACCATTGAGGGGAATAGAGCATCAAATAGACTTCCTTCCTAGAGCCACAATTCCAAACCGTCTAGCTTATAGGAGCAACCCTGTAACGACCCGGTAAATCCTTTATTTACATATTTTATATTATACAAAATTTATAGGATTATTTTGTGAGTTATTGATTTCTAGAGATTATTTTTTTTCAAATATGATTTTTTTTGTGAACTAGTGAGCATTTTACTACCTAAATATTTATAAAATATTATAAATTCCAAATATTTTTTTAAAATTTTATGCATTTGATCCTTCTAAACTTCCAGAAATTTTTAATAGATTATTTTCAACTTTTACCTATTTTTCCAAGCATTTTAGTAATTTTCGGAAAACATTGTATTTAAGTTATTAATTTGAAATCTAATTTTTAAAATGCTTAATTATTATCCAAAAATTAAAATAATAATACAAATAAATATTCTAGGTTTTATTTGACTTATAAAAATTAATTTTCGAATTTTACAATTTTATTTCTATTTTTGGGCAATTTTCGAAAAATTGGCAAAACAAGGGATATTTTGGTCTTTTCACCTCTCCAACCCCAATTTTCGTTTTTTTTGCTGAGAAATAAGCAATAAAATACTTAATAAATAAGAGTTTCAGAATATATATATTTTTGTTTGATTTTAGTTGATTTTATTTTATATTTTATCAAAATATCTTTACTAATACATACTCTTGAACCTCATATACATAAATAACTATATATTAGTGGTGATGTACATGGCTACATATACACACACACACATACCCACATATATATACATGGTATTTAGTAAGAATAGGTGTAAGCATATATAGCCATGTATAATGTATGGAATAGGTATTTAGTTGAATTTAATAATTGGATATTTGTGTCTAATACATGGAAGATAATTACACAAGACCATATATACCAAAATCCTCATTTTTCAGCCATTTTTCCAGCCCAAAACCGTGCACTCTCTCTTGCTCTTACACTCTCTTTCATTTTTCCTCCAAACACTTCACTTCCTCCAAATTACTACACTTTGAAGAACTAAGGTAGGAACTCTTCTTTATACCTTAAGTAGAGGGTTTTTCTTCTTCTTCTTGAGGAGATTAGGCAAGCTTCCATACTCTTGTGCCCAAGCAATGTAAAAGAACAAGCTTGAATGGCCTAGAGTGAGAGCTTTTGCCAAACATACCTCCAAGTTGAGGGTTTTAGTTATGTTGCTAGCTTCATGTTACTTTATAGTTCATTTTATCATGTTTAACTCTTGTTGGGAGGAAGTTGAAGGATGGATAGTATTATGAGCATGATCTTGAAGATCTTATGTGATTAGTATGCTTATTTGGAGTTCTATGTGCTTACTATGCTTTCTTGGAAAACTATGTGATTATTGTGCCTTTTTACAATAACATGGCATTCTTATGTTTTATTTGGATTATTATGTGAGTTCTATGCTTTATATGAAGTAGTATGAGACCATGATTCTTTAAGTGAGCTAGTAGGGGAATATCCTATGTTGTCTTGAAAGTAATTGTGAAGAAAGCTCCATATATCTATTTATTATACTTTATTGTATAGTTTTATGCCTACTTTGATGATTATAGAAATATATATATATATATCTATGTACGTATATATATAGATAAATATTTAAAGTATTGTTATCTATTCATTTAGCTAGTTCATATTATATTAGGTATATATCTATATATCTATATATAGTTATGTACGTATATATATATGTCTACTTATTATAGACTAATTATATACTTAGTAATACTTAGTAAGACTACTTTAATCTATATATATATATATATATATATGGTACGTATAAGTATATA
The DNA here is from genome assembly GCA_026212405.1 of Petrea volubilis. NCBI lineage: Eukaryota > Viridiplantae > Streptophyta > Magnoliopsida > Lamiales > Verbenaceae > Petrea > Petrea volubilis. The sequence goes on from CM047886.1 coordinate 9,723,042, forward strand.
TATAATTATATTCATTTTATTAGTTTATATATATATGTAGATAATTTCAATCATCTTATATCTATATCACACTTTATATAGTTTATATATTTTTCTATCATCTTTATATATATAAACTTATCTATATCACATTTTATATATTTTATATATTTATATTAGTTATCTTTTAATCTATATATATATTTAAGTATATTTATACTAGTTATATTTTAGTCTTTATATTTATATATTTATACTAGTTATGTTTATATATTTATATTTATATTTTATCTATTTACATATTTTGCTACTATCTATTTACATATGCTTAATAAGCAAACATAAAGCTTTCATTATAAGTGTGGAGCTTACTTTGCTAAACTATGATTATGTGCATATGTGAACAAATTGCAATTGTGTGAATGGGCCCATATGTGCTGGAATGGTCTGGGGGGTGTTCCACCGGGACATACTATTGAGTAGCCGGGAGAGTTCACCACCCTTCCATCTCCTAATCCCCCCTTGGGTAGACGGAGGGATCTACTCAAGAGAGAGGGTCGTAGAACAATACTAAGGCGTATGCCCGGGATACGACCATTGGAGGATAAGGCTGGCGGGAGAAATGTGCTGGTTGTTATTTCGGCCTGGGTAGTTATAAGGGTCACTGTCAGGTGACGAAAGGTAGAAAGTGTGAAATTATATATGTGCTATGTGTAACTAATGTGCACTTGACACCCGAGCACCTTATGTGTATAAAGAAGTGTTTCTACTCAACGTATGTTGATTCCATGTTATATTATATTTTAGATGCTTCCGAAGATAGCTTTTATGATGGTGAGGAGGAGGAACCTTTTGAAGCATTTTATTAGGAAGAAGGATGTAGGATTTTCCGCTGCGTACCTGTTTTGGGTTTTTGCTTTTGCTATGTATCAATAGTAAACTAGCAAGTCGAGACTCTCTTTTGTTGATGTACCCTTATGTAATGTACCTTATACGTTGCAATTAAAAATGTATGCATGTATGTAGCCAATAATGATAGTATTAATCTAATAATAGCCATAAGACTAATAATAATAATAAAGGGATTTCGGGGTCGTCATAGGTGGTATCAGAGCTTGGGTTTACGCCTAAGCTATGTTGGGTAAGGATCCTCGGCGTAAGATTTTGGAATTGAAAGGAGATAGGCTTGATCCGAATAGGTTAAGTAGGAATGAATTTCCTTGAGATGTGTTTGACATGCAGGGTGGCGGGTGTGGCTGGGCGGCCGACCAGTGCATACTTTGCTGCCCTGAATGGCAAATACTTGACTAATTTGAGTATAAGGCGAATTTTTTTGGGTAATAGTTGTAAATACTTGTGAAATTATGTGACTTAAGTTCGACGTGTGTAAAATCTACCTCTTGAACCTATAGGAACCAACTCGAGAGTCACCACGAGTATATGTGAAGTTGCTAAAACCTCTAGTGCATCTAATGGATTTTATATAAGGTTGAATTATATGTTTGCGAAAACGTATCTTTTGGTAAAATTAGTACTGAGATAAGGACCATGAGAATTGGGAAAGGTAGAGGCTATGTACTTTGTTGAACTTAAGAAAAGAAAGATTTGGAAGCTTGTGGAGGTCGTGGGCATTTTGTATTGAATTGCCCTCAGTCCAAACCAGTGCCAACCCCGAATACTGGAAAGAATACAAAGGGCAATGGGAAGCAAGTGGAGAATCCACGAATTCAAGGGAAGGTCTTTGCTATGAACCAGGCCGAGGTCGAGAATTCGGCGGTCGTGGAAGGTACGCTTCTCATTGACCGTTATTTTGCTAAAGTGTTAATGGATCCTGGTTCTACGCATTCATATATATCGACTAGTTTCTTTACTAGTTTACAAGTTCAACCTGAGGCCTTACCTTACGAATTAGAAATCACAACACCCCTTGGAACTAAATGGAAGACGGACTTAGTTTATCGAGATTGTGCACTAGAAATTGGTGGCCAAAAGATGACTGCTGACCTAGTATTACTACCCATTCATGACTTTGATGTTATTTTGGGTATGGATTGGCTAGCAACACACTACGCTCAAGTAGACTGTCATCACAAAGTTGTGCGGCTCTGTTTCCCGAATCAATCTATCATTGAAATCGTAGGGAACAAAACCACACCCGCATTACCCATTATCTCTTCTCTACAAGCCAATCGACTGCTACAGAAGGGCAATTATGCGTTCTTAGCCCATATCATGAATAAGTCGGAAGATAAGAAGATGCTTCAAGAGGTGCCCATAGTAAATGAGTACCCCGATGTTTTCCCTGATGATTTGAAAGACTTACCTCCACATCGGGAGATTGAGTTTGTAATCGAGTTGTTACCTGGAACAGCTCCGATCTCTAAACTCCTTATAGGATGGCCCCTACTGAGTTAAATGAGCTTAAGACCCAACTACAAGAATTACTCGATAAAGGGTTTATCCGCCCGAGCACATCACCATGGGGAGCTCCGGTACTATTTGTCAAGAAGAAAGATGGAACTTGGAGGTTATGTATCGACTATCGTCCGCTTAACCAAGTTACCATCAAGAATAAGTACCCTCTACCGAACATTGATGAGCTATTTGATCAACTTCAAGGAGCTTCAGTGTATTCGAAACTGGATTTGAAAACCGGATATCATCAAGTACGAATTCGAGAGGAAGATATCCCTAAGACCACCCTTAATACTCGGTACGGTCACTACGAGTTTGTGGTGATGCCATTCGGTGTAACGAATGCCCCGGCAACGTTCATGGACTTGATGAATCGGATATTCCGACCATACCTAGACCAATTTGTAGTTGTCTTTATAGATGACATACTGGTCTACTCTAAGTCAGAAGAAGAGCACGAAAGGCACTTGCGGATAGTACTTCAGAAGCTGAGGGAAGAGAAATTGTATGCCAAATTCAGCAAGTGTGAATTCTGGCTGACACAGGTGGCCTTTTTAGGACACATAGTGTCGAAGGATGGGATTGCAGTTGATCCAGGAAAAGTGAAAGCCATAGTGGAATGGAAGCAACCAATGACTGTCACGGAGGTGCGAAGTTTTCTGGGTTTGGCTGGGTATTATCGGAGATTTATCAAGGATTTCTCCAAGATTGCTCGCCCCTTAACCAGACTAACGCAAGCCAAAGTGCGGTTCATTTGGGATAACCATTGTGAAACTAGCTTTCAAGAATTGAAGGATCGATTGGTCACCGCCCCTGTATTAACTCTGCCACAGGGGAATGAAGGGTTTGTAGTCTACACAGATGCGTCCAAAGAAGGACTAGGCTGTGTACTTATGCAGAATAAAAGGGTAGTAGCTTATGCTTCGAGAAAATTAAAACCTTATGAAGAAAACTACCCAACGCATGATCAAGAGCTGGCAGCCATTGTCTTTGCTCTTAAGAAGTGGAGACATTACCTTTTGGTACTTCATTTGAAGTATTTACTGACCACAAAAGTCTCAAGTATTTATTCTCTCAAAAAGAGTTGAATATGAGACAACGAAGATGGTTAGAATTGCTAGCTGATTTTAATTGCGACATTCTATACCATCCGGGTAAAGCGAATGTCGTAGCTGATGCTTTAAGCAGAAAGGCTAGCCTAGCCTGCTTAATGACACGAGAATGGAAATTGTTAGAAGACATCACAAGTTGGAAACCTAAAGAACGGGAGTTTGGAGTTGTGTTTTCACAACTACATGCTCAGCCCGTGATACTTCAGCGAATTAAAGAAGCACAAGAAATGGACGACGAACTCCGAAGGGTTAAAGAGAGGGTTAAACTCGACCAAGAAAAGGAGTTCGCATTGCCAAACGATGGAATTTTGAGATTTCGAAATCGAATATATGTTCCAAACAATGAGCAGCTGAAAAAGGGAGATATTAGAGGAATGCCATAATACCAAGTACACAATACATCCAGGGACAAACAAGATGTATCAAGATGTGAGACGACAGTACTGGTGGCCCAAAATGAAAAAGGCAGATAGCAGAGTTTGGGGCAAAGTGCTTAACTTGTCAACAAGTTAAAGCAAGCCACCAGAAGCCCTTTGGGTTATTGCAACCTCTTCCAATCCCTGAGTGGAAATGGGAACACATTACGATGGATTTCGTTATGGGACTACCACGAACACAGAGAGGTCACGATGCAGTATGGGTGGTCGTGGACAGACTCACAAAAAGCGCCCATTTTCTTGCATTGCTAAGACCTATTCGCTAGATAAGATGGCAGAAATCTATAAAAATGAGATTGTTCGCTTACACGGTGTCCCAGTAAGTATAGTATCTAACCGAGACCCTCGGTTTGTCTCAAATTTTGGCAAGGATTGCAGAAGGCTTCTGGAGACTAAGTTGAATTTTAGTACGGCTTATCACCCACAACAGATGGACAGACTGAAAGAGTTATCCAGATTCTTGAAGACATGCTTAGAGCGTGTACCTTAGATTTGGTGGGAATTGGGATCGACACTTGCCCCTCACAGAGTTCGCCTATAACAACAGTTACCAAGCCACGATAGGCATGGCCCGTTGAGGCTCTTTATGGAAGAAAGTGTAGATCCCCAGTTTGTTGGAGTGGAGTGGGTGAAAGTAAGCTAATAGGCCTAGATTTGATTCGTGAGACAACAGAAACGATCAAGATGATAAAGACAAGGATGGAGACCAGCACAAAGTCGTCAGAAGAGTTATGCTGACCGACGACGAAAAAAACTTGGAGTTCGAAGTAGGTGACTTCGTATTCTTAAAAGTCTCGCCAAGAAAAGGTGTTTTGAGGTTTGGGAGAAAGGGCAAGCTTAACCCACGCTATATTGGACCTTTTGAGATACTTGCGAGAGTGGGGAAAGTTGCCTACCGATTATCCTTACCCCCAACTTTGGCAGAAGTACATAACGTATTTCATGTGTCTATGCTTAAGAAATACCATCCTGATCCCTCTCATGTTGTTGACTATGAGTCCCTCGACATTAGTCCAGACCTGACCTATGTTGAAGAACCAACGAGAATTCTAGACTTCCAAGAACACACCTTGAGAAACAAAACCATAAATTAGTCCGCGTTCTATGGAAGGACCATGGGATTGAAGAGAGTACGTGGGGAACGACTGGAAGAGATGCAAGAGAAATACCCACAGTTGTTCGATTAGGCTTCGACTCAATTTCGAGGACGAAATTTTCTAAGGAGGGGAGGATGTAACGACCCGGTAAATCCTTTATTTACATATTTTATATATACAAAATTTATAGGATTATTTGTGAGTTATTGATTTCTAGAGATTATTTTTTTTCAAATATGATTTTTTTTGTGAACTAGTGAGCATTTTACTACCTAAATATTTATAAAATATTATAAATTCCAATATTTTTTAAAATTTTATGCATTTGATCCTTCTAAACTTCCAGAAATTTTTAATAGATTATTTTCAACTTTACCTATTTTTCCAAGCATTTTAGTAATTTTCGGAAAACATTGTATTTAAGTTATTAATTTGAAATCTAATTTTTAAAATGCTTAATTATTATCCAAAAATTAAAATAATAATACAAATAAATATTCTAGGTTTATTTGACTTATAAAAATTAATTTTCGAATTTTACATTTTATTTCTATTTTGGGCAATTTTCGAAAAATTGGCAAAACAAGGGGTATTTTGGTCTTTTCACCTCTCCAACCCCAATTTCGTTTTTTTGCTGAGAAATAAGCAATAAAATACTTAATAAATAAGAGTTTCAGAATATATATATTTTTGTTTGATTTTAGTTGATTTTATTTTATATTTTATCAAATATCTTTACTAATACATACTCTTGAACCTCATATACATAAATAACTATATATTAGTGGTGATGTACATGGCTACATATACACACACACACATACCCACATATATATACATGGTATTTAGTAAGAATAGGTGTAAGCATATATAGCCATGTATAATGTATGGAATAGGTATTTAGTTGAATTTAATAATTGGATATTTGTGTCTAATACATGGAAGATAATTACACAAGACCATATATACCAAAATCCTCATTTTTCAGCCATTTTCCAGCCCAAAACCGTGCACTCTCTCTTGCTCTTACACTCTCTTTCATTTTTCCTCCAAACACTTCACTTCCTCCAATTACTACACTTTGAAGAACTAAGGTAGGAACTCTTCTTTATACCTTAAGTAGAGGGTTTTTCTTCTTCTTCTTGAGGAGATTAGGCAAGCTTCCATACTCTTGTGCCCAAGCAATGTAAAAGAACAAGCTTGAATGGCCTAGAGTGAGAGCTTTTGCCAAACATACCTCCCAAGTTGAGGTTTAGTTATGTTGCTAGCTTCATGTTACTTTATAGTTCATTTTATCATGTTTAACTCTTGTTGGGAGGAAGTTGAAGGCATGGATAGTATTATGGCATGATCTTGAAGATCTTATGTGATTAGTATGCGTATTGGAGTTCTATGTGCTTACTATGCTTTCTCTTGGAAAACTATGTGATTATTGTGCCTTTTTACAATAACATGGCATTCTTATGTTTTATTTGGGATTATTATGTGAGTTCTATGCTTTATATGAATAGTATGAGACCATGATTCTTTAAGTGAGCTAGTAGGGGAATATCCTATGTTGTCTTGAAAGTCAATTGTGAAGAAAGCTCCATATATCTATTTATTATACTTTATTGTATAGTTTTATGCCTACTTTGATGATTATAGAAATATATTAATATATATATATATCTATGTACGTATATATATAGATAAATATTTAAGTATTGTTATCTATTCATTTAGCTAGTTCATATTATCTTAGGTATATATAATATATATCTATAGATGTTATGTACGTATATATATATGTCTACTTATTATAGACTAATATATACTTAGTAATACTTAGTAAGACTACTTTAATCTATATATTATATATTATGGTACGTATAAGTATATATATAATTATATTCATTTTATTATTTATATATATATGTAGATAATTTCAATCATCTTATATCTATATCACACCTTTAATATAGTTTATATATTTCTATCACCTTTATATATAAAACTTTATATATCACATTTTATAATTTTATATATTTATATTAGTTTATCTTTTAAATCTATATATATATTTAAGTATATTATACTAGTTATATTTAGTCTTTATATTTATATATTTATACTAGTTATGTTTATATTTATTATATTTAATTATTATCTATTACATATTTTGCTACTATCTATTTACATATGCTTAATAAGCAAACATAAAGCTTTCATTATAAGTGTGGAGCTTACTTTGCTAAACTACTGATTATGGTGCATATGTGAACAAATTGCAATTGTTGTGAATGGGCCATATGTGCTGGAATGGTCCGGGGGGGGTGTTCCACCGGGACATACTATTGAGTAGCCGGGAGAGTTCACCACCCTTCCATCTCCTAATCCCCCCCTTGGGTAGACGGAGGGATCTACTCAGAGAAGAGGGTCGTAGAACAATACTAAGGCGTAATGCCGGGATCGACCATTGGAGGATAAGGCTGGCGGGAGAAATGTGCTGGTTGTTATTTCGGCCTGGGTAGTTATAAGGGTCACTGTCAGGGGACGAAAGGTAGAAAGTTGTGAAATTATATATGTGCTATGGTAACTAATGTGCACTTGACACCCGGAGCACCTTATGTGTATAAAGAAGTGTTTTCTACTCAACGTATGTTGATTCCATGTTATATTATATTTTAGAGCTTCCGAAGATAGCTTTATGATGGTGAGGAGGAGGAACCTTTTGAAGCATTTTCTAGGAAGAAGGATGTAGGATTTTCGCTGCGTCCTGTTTTGGGTTTTTGCTTTTGCTATGTATCAATAGTAAAACTAGCAAGTCGAGACTCTCTTTTGTTGATTGTACCCTTATGTAATGTACCTTATACGTTGCAATTAAAAATGTATGCATGTATGTAGCCAATAATGATAGTATTAATCTAATAATAGCCATAAGACTAATAATAATAATAAAGGGATTTCGGGGTCGTCATT